>JADRCD010209761.1:37215-48696 GCA_019843815.1 Montemys delectorum | reverse complement strand
TCTATCTATCTATCTATCTATCTATCTATCTATCTATCTATCTATCTATCATCTGAAGAAAGGAGCTGTGGGTCCTGGGAATTCAAATTCAACTCAAGAGTGGTGTTGAGCTCTTTTGCCTCTTGAGCCAGTTTTTTGGTTTTTTTTGTTTTGTTTTGTTTTGTTTTTTAACACTAGGTAGTAGGTAGAACTTAGTGAGCCACCCCTTCCCCAGCTAATTCATTCTCAAGCTATCCACTCAATTTAGATTTCAGAAGATTGAGTGACTCTGAAATTTAGTCTGAAAACTTCACAGTAGGACTTATTTTTCCCCAATGTTAAACATGATTATTTGTGTGGGCACATGACTAATATCTACAATACATGATTCGGATTTCTTGTTGGTGGCAAATAATTTGCAAACTTTGAATTCAAAAATCATAGTGTTCAAGACATAGAGGCATATGCTTCTGGTCTCAGTACTCCGGAGGCTAAACAGGAGAACTGAAAGCTCAGGACTGGTCTGGGCTATACAACACCTTTGTCTCAAAATAAAATAAAATAATGTAGCCAGGCATGGTGGTCCATACCTAAAAAAATACCTACCTTTGGGAGGCAGAAGCAGGAGACACAGGAGGAGTTCAAGGCTAGCCTTAGCTACATAGTAAGTTTAAGGCCCACTTAGGTTATCAGAAACCCAGCCCTTAAAACACACACACACATAAACACACACACACACACACACACACACACACACACACACACATACACACTGTGAATACTATTTGACACATGTAGAGGCAGATGAAGAGAAAAGAGAAGGTAACAATTTCTTTTGTTATTGAATACCAGTTAACCGGTTTCCTTTTCTGCTAAAGTTAATAGAACCACACCCAAGGCCATGGATAAAGGTTAGCTCACGTGTAGTGATAATTATTAGTTGAGTTGCTTGCATAGGAGTGAGAAGTGCTCTAGGAATCCCCTACTGCATTCCATCCCATTCTGCACACCACCACCATACCAGAACCCTCCCCCCCCCAAATTCACCCATCCATAGACCCAGCTGCTTACCCTCTCTCTGTCATTTCCCTATGTGTCTTTGTGGCTTGGACCTGACTGATCTCGGCAGCGAAGTGCTCCGCCAAGAGGTGAATTGAGATGCAGTCACTGTGGGCTTTGGTGTCTTGCCAGATATCTGTACCATCTTAACCAGGTATGTATGTACCTTCCCTTTCCCCAGGGTGTCTAAGGACGGCTTCTATTGCTTAAATCAGCTAATTTTTCAGGGTGGGTTGTATAATTATTTCATCTTTTCAGTCATGCAATGCGTCAAGTCCACTTAATGCTACTATTATTTAGTCACAGACAAAATATGAGGAAATGCACGTGACTGTGTTTCAATAAAACTTTATTGATAGACTCTGAAATCTGAACATCATGTCATTTCTCATGCCAAGAAATATTTTTCTTTTGCCTTTTTTCCACTCATTTTAATGTTGTAGATGCCATTCTTTTTTTGTAGAATATGATTTCAATATTTTTACCTGTTAATACTCAACAAACAATAATTATTTTAAGATATATTTCATTATATCTCCCTTTTAATTTCTGGTTTTATTAATTTGGATACTGCCTCTGTGCCCTCTGGTTAGTCTGGCTATCTTGTTGATTTTCTCAAAGAACCAGCTCCTGGTTTTGTTCATTCTTTGTATAGTTCTTTTTCTTTCTATTTGGTTGACTTCAGCCTTGAGTTTGATTATTTCTTGCCCTCTACTCCTCTTGGGTATATTTGCTTCTTTTTGTTCTAGGGCTTTCAGGTGCACTGTCAAGCTGCTAGTGTAAGCTCTCTCCAGTTTCTTTTTGGAGGCACTTAGAGCTATGAGTTTTCCTCTTACCAGTGCTTTCACTGTGTCCCATAAGTTTTGTTATGATATGTCTTCATTTTCATTAAATTCTAAAAAGTCTTTCATTTTTTTCTTTATTTCTTCCTTGACCAAGTTATCATTGAGTAGAGCGTTGTTAAGGCTTCCATGTATATGTGAGCTTACTGTTGCTTTTGTTGGTATTTAAGACCAGCCTTAGTCCGTGTTGATATGATAGGGTACATGGGATCATTTCATTCTTCTTGTATCTGTTGAGACCGGTTTTGTGACCAATTATATGGTCAGTTTTGGAGAAAGTTCCATGAGGTGCTGAGAAGAAGGTATATTCTTTTGCTTTAGGATGAAATTTTCTATAAATATCTGTTAGATCCATTTGGTTCATAACTTGTGTTAGTTTCACTGTGTCTCTGTTTAATTTCTGTTTTCATGATCTGTCCATTGCTGAGAGTGGGGTATTGAAGTCTCCCACTATTATTGTATGGGGTGCGATGTGTGCTTTGAGCTGAAGTAAAGTTTCTTTCATGAATGTTGGTGCCCATGCATTTGGAGCATAGATGTCCAGAATTGAGAGTTCATCTTGGTAGATTTTTCCTTTAACCAGTATGAATTATCCTTCCTTATCTTTTTTGATAACTTTGGTTGAAAATTAATTTTATTCAATATTAGAATGGCTACTCCAGCTTGTTTCTTGGGACCATTTACTTGGAAAATTATTTTTTAACCTTTTACTCTGAGGTAGTATCTGTCTTTGACACTGATGTGTGTTACCTGTATGCAGAAAAACACTGGGTCCCATTTACATATCCAGTCTGTTAGTCTTTGTCTTTTTTATTGCAGAATTGAGTCCATTGATGTTAAAAGATATTAAGGAAAAGTGATTGTTACTTCCTGTAATTTTTGTTGTTAGAGATGGAATTATGTTTGTGTGGCTATCTTCTTGTGGGTTTGTTGAAAGATTACTTTCTTGCTTTTTTTCTAGGATGTAGTTTCCCTCCTTGTGTTGGTGTTTTCCATCTATTATTCTTTGTAGGGCTGAATTTATGGAAATATATTGTGTAAATTTGGTTTTGTCATGGAATATCTTGTGTTCTCTGTCTATGGTAATTGAGAGTTTTGCTGGGTATCATAGCCTGGGCTGGCATTTGTGTTCTCTTGGGATCTGTATAACATTTGCCCAAGATCTTCTAGCTTTCATAGTCTCTGATGAGAAGTCTGGTGTAATTCTGATAGGGCTGCCTTTATATGTTACTTGACCTTTTTCCCTACTTTCCCTACTTTCACTTTTGTTTAGTGCATTTGGTGTTTTGATTATTATGTGACAGGAGGAATTTCTTTTCTGGGTAGTCTATTTGGAGTTCTGTAGGCTTCTTGTATGTTCATGGGAATCTCTATCTTTAGGTTAGCGAAGTTTTCTTCTATAATTTTGTTGAAGATATTTACTGGCCCTTTAAGTTGGAGGTCTTTACTCTCTTCTATACCTATTATCCTTAGGTTTGGTCTTCTCATTGTGTCCTGGATTTCCTGGATGTTTTGGGTTAGGAGCTTCTTGCTTTTTGTACTTTGACTGTTGTGTCAGTGTTTTCTATGGTGTCTTCTGCCCCTGAGATTCTCTCTTCTATCTCTTGAATTCTGTTGGTGATGCTTGCATCTGTAACTCCTGATCTCCTTCCTAGGTTTTCTATCTCCAGGGTTGTCTCTCTTTGTGATTTCTTTATTGTTTCTATTTCCATTTTTAGATCCTGGATGGTTTTGTTCATTTCTTTCAGCTGTTTGATTATATTTTCTTGTAATTCTTTAAGGGACTTTTGTGTTTCCTCTTTAAGGGCTTCTAAGTGTTTACATGTGTTCTCCTGTATTTCTTTAAGGGAGTTATTTATGTCTTTCTTAAAGTCCTCTATCATTATTATGAGAAGTGATTTTAGATCTGAATCTTTCTTTCCCAGTGTGATAGTATATCTAGGACTTACTGGGAGAATTGGGTTCTGATGATGCCAAGTAACTTTGGTTTCTGTTGCTTATGTTCTTATGCTTGCCTCTCACCATCTGGTTATCTCCAGTGCTACCTGCCTTCCCTATATCTGACTGGAGCCTATCCTTCCTGTGATCCTGGTTGTATTAGAACTCCTCAGAATCCAGCTATCTCTGTGATCTTGTGATTCTGGATCCTGGGATTCTGGGATCCTGGGTGTGTCAGAGCTCCTAGGTGTCAGACTGCCTCTGGGACCTTGAGATCCTTGTGTGGCCAAGCTCCTGGGATCCTGGGATCCTGTGACCCTGGGCATGTTAGAGGCCCTGGGAGTGGAGTTTCTTCTTGGTGTTGTGGGACTGGCTGTGGAGTTAGTGCCCAAGGTCTGCTCAGGGCACAGGCCCAGACCAGAAGGAACTTGTGCCACTGGTCAGGTGGAGTTCTTGGGTGCCTGGGTCCCAATGGTCCTGTTACATCCCTAGTGTTGGGGCAGATGTTGTGTCCTCCTCACCTCTGATCCTCTGATCCTCTGATCCTGGGTGTATCAGAGTGCCTGGAAGTGAAGCTTCCTCTGGATGTTGTGGCACTGGCTGCAGAGTTTGCCCAAGGTCCTGTAGACCCCATTCTTAACTCCAGCCTGAGGAGTCCAGGACAGAAGTCCATTAGACTGATTACATCCCCTCCCTAGGGCTGTGGTACACAGAGCCCCTTACCTTGGAAATGTAGGATACTACAACAGCTCATCAAATTCTGAACAAGTTACTTTCTTCTTTTTCTAAAATAAAGAAGGGGCATGAGCCTTTTGACTTTTGAGGATAATGAATATCCATCACATGAGAGCAAATATCGGTGTCTCGGGAGCCACGATGGTTGTGAACGAGGAGAACTGCTTCCCAGTTTTTCTGCCGTTCACCAGCCCTTCCCTTTCAAGCTACAAATATTCTCTTTAAAAATCTTTCAAATTGATGGAGGCTTAAATAGATGTTTTATTTTTCTGTGGCTCATTTAGGAATGTTTAATAACCCTTAGTCACATTTACACAAAGCAGTGCCTTTTGTAAGGCAGCGGGCTGTTTTATAATTTAAGTGTGCACGGAAATCTCACTTAGGAAAGTCGTTCTTATTATGGCCCATCTTCCTAAACAGATGCTCCATGAGAAGTAAAGGGGCTAATTAGGCCATCTATGTTTGATGCCTTATAAGCGGTATTTAGAATGCCTTTCATTATACAGGGAAAGTGTAGCATTCTTCTTTTTTAAAGCCCTGTTCTATTTTTAAGTCTGAGTCTGGGTGTACATTTTAGAATGCATTTGGATCTAAATACCACAAGCCACTATATATAAAACACAATAAGACGATGTGGCGTTTTTTTTCAGAGAGGTGGGGCAGATAGCAAGTCAAGCCATGCCTGGTGGGTACACTCGAGGATTAAAATGCCAGGCCTCTCCTCAGAGCTGTGTGGATGAGTCTGGACACCAGCTGATGGCATCAAGGTTTTGAGATGCGTTGGCGAATTGAAATGAGATAAGATATCCTTTCGCCAGACCCGCAGTGGGAGTGATTGCGCTGGGTAAATAAGAGTAAGCTGGTCACGCTCCAGCTCTGAGTCAGTGGGACAAGCGGGAGTGGCTCTCTGAGATTCTGCCCTTGGGGTCTGTGCTATAAACCATGGCCTCCACAGACTGTCATGGCCTCATTGCGTCAGAACTGCTGGGAGCAGGAGGCTGGGGAAGAAGAGCTGAAGGGGGAGGAATGGGACCAAAAGAAAAGACGGATGCCAGTGTTGACCAAGAGAAGGGTTTGGAAGGACCTGACCTAAATGACTTTCTGAAAGTGAAGTAAATGCTTTATAGAAGGAAGACAGATAATGAAGATTAGCGGTCATGGGACAGGGGAGACAGAGAGCTACAGAGGGAAAAAACAGAGAACAGTGACATGCAGAATGAGTCATACAGACACTGCCATAGTTTATGGGAAAGGGTAGTCTTTTTCATATAAAAGAAAAAGGAAGCTCTCTCACCGTGTGTGTGTGTGTGTGTGTGTGTGTGTGTGTATAGATACATATATATGTACATATATAGATACATATACATATATATATATATATATATATATTTTCTCACCATAAGTAACAAACTGGAGCACAGACCCAAATCCTGTCAGTAACCATGGGTTTGGGCGGAAGAGTTCTTCAATATGATATAGAGATATTAATCTACCAGGAAGAAGAATGGGTACAGATGAGGCTGAGCTGGTAGAGGGCTAACTTAGTATGCACGTCCCATTCCCAGCACCGCCGTACACCGGGCGGGTGTATGCCCGTCATCCCAGCACTGTGGAGATGGAGGCGGGAGATTTGGGGGAATTCAAGGCTAGACTCAGCTACTTAGAAAGTTCAAGGCCAGTCTGAGTTACGCAAGAGGGAGAAGAGAAGTGGGGGGTGCGGGGAGTCCGGAGATAATGATGATAAAGTGTTAGTCAGCACAGCTGTCATTCTCATCTGGCCACAACAAAGGAAAGTGAGCTCAAAGTGAGGAAATGAATTTAGATTAGACTGCGAAATAGTCGAATCCCACTGGGCTAGGTTATTGTGGGGGTGAGGAGAAGCGTGGGCATCTCTATGCCTGGAAATCAGATACGGAAACAGCCGAAGCCTGTTTTCTTTGCTCTGCTTGATGGGAAGGAGGCTGGGGAAGCTGGAAGAAGATCAAATGCATCCGTCCCACCCAGCACCCTGATTTTCTCCCTGCAGCTCTGCGATTCATCGCTCCACTCCACTGTGGTTCATCACTGCTCCCTTAAAAGCCTCATCTGTCTTCATTAAGACATGGGATGGAAGGGGGCAGGTAGCAATTTCTGCCTTTTGTAGACACCCAGGCTAAGGCCACTTGGTACTTCATTTGTAGAGTGGGGGGCAGGGGGGTGGGTACTAAATCGCCAAGCCTTATCATTCGTCATTTACTTCTCTCTGCTTCCTAAACACCAAACGTGTGTAAGGCAATTGTGTCATTTCGCCCATTCATTTGTGCAAAAATCATTTATTCATGTATGATGCGCGCAAGCATTCGAACCTGAGGGGAATAGGGGAAGGAGACCACGGAGATCTGAGCTGTGTATGTAACAGAAAGAAACACATGCATGAGACGTGTATGTAACAGTAAGAAATTTTTTAAAATGCAGTCACTCAGAAAAGGACGACTTGGCAATTCAAGCAGCTGTGGATGTCACCAGCTAATAAAACAGCAGTAGTGTTGGCTGGGGTCCATTGACACCGACTGCCAATTGATCCTTAATGGTATAGTAGTATCTCCAACTTATAGGCCAGGAGACCGAGGCTTGAATGAGGCCCATAGTCAATGTCAGGAGTAGGACTCATTTGGCCTTCACAACCAAGACTTACCACTGTGAGGCTTTTATAGCCAGGGTCTCAGAACCACCGCTGGAGCTATTCCTAATCCAGACAGGCTAGCCTACTACGGGGTGCAGGTGGCAGACTGGGAGAGGCAAAAGGTATGTATAGAGGGCCACCAGAAGCTACAACTGTGCTGCATCCAGCAGTTTCAGGCCAGGGAAACCTTCGCTAGATGGCTCTCCCTGCCCCTCCTGTCCTCCTCAGGCAAGTCAGTGTGGTCCAGGCTTCTGGTCCCAGAGGCTAGTTCATCTCAGTCTTCGTGGCAACAAAGCTCAGAGGCTCCCTGGTCCCTTACCAACACCTTTCAGGGACCCAGCTGAAATCTTCCCTAGGGATGCAGGCTGCTAACCACTGAACCAGAAAGCCCCCTTCTGGGTTTCTTACTGTTTACTGTCCCTACTCAATTTGTCATAACAATGCCTTCCCACTCACATTGGGAGCATCTGCCCCAGCTCTGATAGTGACTTTGTTTAGATCAGTGCCCCTTTAAGTACAAATATCCTGGGGGCCCACAACACTTCCACAGATGCTTCTACGTTGATTTGAAAACATGGTGGAATCTTTTTTTCAAATTTTAGAAGGTAAGTTACAAAATTCCATTAGATTTTTATTCTTGTGTACAAGGAAGGGCTTTCTAACCAGTCAGTAAAGTAGATCCCATGATTATTAAAATGTGTGGGGGGTTTTTTGTTGTTGTTTTGTTTTGTTTTGTTTTTATGAACTACAACTAGTGTGTTACTTTGTTTCCTTAGACTTTGTATTCTCTAGTCTGTTGCGACATCTAACTATCCGGGTGGCAACTATCCAAGTCTGGGACCCTAGGTTGGCAGAGTTGGGATGGTACAAGTTGGGAAAGAGATCTCCAGTATTGTTCGGTTCTGGGTGGTTCATGCAAACAGACAGACTTTGTTGAGTGTTTTGGCTCTAGCTTATTTTTTATTTTTTGTTGTCATTTTAAGCAGTTTTCCTCTTCTATTTTTTTCCTCCCAGCAGAAGTGGGTGTGGGTGTAGGAAGTGAGCTTCCAGGTGATGCCAAAACCATTTGAAAACTACCAGTCTCCTGGGGCACTCTCCCAGAAAATGGCAGCTGTCCGCCTCTGCCCCGTCCTGCTTTGTGTAACTTGATCTGGCCACTCAACCTCGGGAGATTCTGTGGGCTGAAAGAGTTGGGTTAAGTAACTGTCACATCCATAGAGAACCTCCTGATCCATGTTGGGGTACCTAGCTCAGTGCAGAGGCACGCAGATACCACCCCACCCTGTCATGTGCCTGTGGACCGGGATTAGGAACTAACTGTTTTACTATGTTCAAAATCGACACGGTCTCCCCCACCCCCACCCCCACCCCTCACCTCCCCAAATGCTTCTTAATCCATGGCAAGGCTGAACCCTGGAATCATGAAAATCTTTGTGCTGGACATTTGGAAGCTTAGGGCGGGGATGGCTCTCCAGCATATCTGAGAAGCAAACAGAGCCAAACTGGGTCCCGGTTTCTGCTGGGAGTGCTGCTGAGCCTTGAAAAGCAGCATATATGACTGACATATGACTGACAGTAGGACTGGGGACAGACACTAGCTGTTATGAGCAGCCTTAGAAATGGGCGCGTACTATTGTGCCCAGCACTGTACCTGTCTTATTTCTCTATAGGTGATCACACAGGAAGACAGGTGTGTCTCCCTGAGGAGGGGACAGGTGCACTAACACACCCTGAAGCAGATTGTCAGGTGTGCAGCCTACTTTCCTTTGCCATCTGTCTGGATGCAAGCTAAGCCAGTGCAGAGATTGTTGCTTATGGCATTTGCATGAAAGCACTGCCGAGGGGTGGGAGGGCTCTGCTTCTCCTGAGCAGCAAACAGGTTTGTCAGAAAGGTTCAGACAGTACTATTCACTTGAGTACAGAGTAGAGCTTGCCACTCCTGGGAAATAGGCTCATCTCCCCTCCCTCCTCCTGTGTCATTTTTATCAGTGAATGTAAAGTTGGCCTGTCTTCCAAGCTTTTATAGTCAACTTAACTTTTGTAAAATCTTAAAGCCTCTGTCCCTGGCCTGTTCAGTGAGCTCCGGCCTCAATGCCCGCCTTTCTCTCTATCCTTGGAGACTTCTGCATGCCAAATTTTGATTCATCACAAGCCAAGGGTGGCAGATCTCTACTGACCCTTCTCCCCCTTTTCCCTTTTCCAGAGCAGCACGTGCATCTCAGGGGGAGGATGCAATGAACAGTGGGAAACATCTCTAGCTAGATTCTGTGAATGATGGAAAGAGGCCTAAGAGAGAGAGTTCTTTTAGTCACCAATGTGGCCCTAACAGTAACTCTGGTCCATAGAGCATCCAGACAGCCTTTCTTTCTAAGGCGGAGGTGGCTCAGGCCTCCTGTTTCCCCTGCTGGCTGGCTCAGAGCTATCCCTGGCAGCCAGCTGTTGTGAGCGCTCTAGGGAGGTGCCTCCTGTGTGCTCAGTCTGGAGAGGAATGCACATGTGTGACCATATTGACAATTCGAGGGAAGGCTCGTATATAGACAGTGATAATCCCCCGCTTGCAGCTGTCTCCCGGCAAATGCTATTGCCCCTGCTTTAGATAGAAAGGAATTAAGGCTCCTCTTTGTCAGAGGCCCCAGATTGTCTGGAAGAAAGGGATCTGAATCCTTGTGCTTCTCCCCCCCCCCCCCCCCCGGAGCTGCTGCTGGGTAAGAGAGGCCTTTGTGTGCCCATCCCAGGCGCAGCTCACACCTGCTGTGAGCACGCTGCAACCTTCAGAATATGAGAGGGTGAGGCCCTAGGGTGCTCTTCTCTTAAGTGGACCTTGGTACACCCTCTGTTCTGGGGGAAAGGCTCAGGGAGCAGCTGCCACCTTGGACCTTTAAACAACAAAACCGGGAGAATTTGGGTGATATTGGTTACTGGTTCCATGATTCAAACATGGGTTGTTTTTTTTTTTTTTTTTTTTTTTTTAACCAGTCCTGGGGAACTCCTTGGAGGTCCTTCCTGATTCTACTTTGAGGGAAAAACAATTGAGATTTATTAAATGAAGGATTGCATCACTATCAGAGAGGGAAGGAGAATGATACAGGGGTACCTGGCCAAGCAGGTCCCTCTGCTAGGAAGTGACTGTATTCAGCAGATATGACTCTGATTTCCTCCCAAGTGTGCTACCCCCAGAGACAAGGACGCCCGCTGTGTACTGGCTACTTTACAGATGCTACACTTAGCACTCTTACTTCACCTGTATTAACCACAGGGGGCCTCACCCATCAGCCTTTGAGGGGTGCTCTGTTATTATTCTCTCCGGAACAGATGATAACATTTAAACTCTAAGGCCTTAGATAAAAGGAAAGTGAGAGTTGCCTCTTGAGTTTTGGAAGACACACTAGGCCTTCCTTCTTCCTTCTCAAAGTTGAAAACGGTTGAGAGACACAAGAATGGAGCCTGAATACATCACCTCAGACACTAGATCAGCTGGTTTAAGGGAAAAATGCATCCCGGAAACTGCTTGTCAATGGTTCATCCTACATCAGAAGGACCAAGCCACTCTCTCACAGGTCTTACCCAGAGAGTGGAAGCTGGAGATGAGGGTGCAGTTTCTATAACAGCAGGACATACCCCTCCGAGAGAGTCAGGAAAGGGCCAGAGCAAGCCTGTGCTCTGCTCCCCACCCCCTACACACTGACTCTTGAAGTCTGCCTCTTTCCCAAGGAGAAATGACCGTATTCTCCGAAAGGAGATTCTTGACCATTAAACAACAAAACCAGGAGAATCTGAGTGACTTTGCTCCATGATTCAAACATAGGATTTTACCAGTCCTGGGGAACTCCTTCCACAGGTTAGGTCTCCCAGCCCTTCAAACATCAGGAGACACCTTCCCTTCATTATAGCAAAATCTGTAGGCCAGAGGACTTGGGGCCCCATCCAAAGGCACAAGGCGAGCAGAATACTTTCATCCTTCGTCTCTATCCTGTGTCTTCTCCTGCCTTCTTTACTTCACTAAGAGGCAGAGGGTGGCTAAGTGTGTCCTGTTATCCAGTGTGAGATGAGCAGAACTATATGCAACTTGACCCTTCACAGGAGCAACATGGAAGACATCCTGTGCCGATGGGGCAGAAGGGTCAGGAAAGTTTGGATTCTTGGAGGGCCAGGATCTCCCCATAATGATAGGATGAGATTCCAGCTTCCTGCTCCAAGTCCCTCCTATCTCCTCCCCTCCATCCCTCTAGAGATGAAGGATGAACCATTGACAAGCAGTTTCCGGGA
>JADRCD010209761.1:14930-37115 GCA_019843815.1 Montemys delectorum | reverse complement strand
TCCTCGCTCCTTACCCCTCTTGGGGTCTGAATCCACATTTCCATTTCTCCAGCAGGGGCCTAGAATAAGAATTCAATTTGGGAATCTGGATCTGAGTCATAGACTGTGGGACCCTTCACCCCATTAGCTTCTGTTTTCTCACTTATAAAACAAAAGTCTGAATGGCTACCTCATAAACAGAAAGGATGATTAAGCAAGCAAATACACCAATATTTAAATGTGCTGTCTGCCTCTCCTTGTTCTTTATGTTCCATAAATGCTCTTCGCTATAACAAAGAGGAGGTATCTCGTGATGTCTAAGCGGCTAGGACTCTGAGGACATAGCCTGTGGAAGGAGTGCCCTCAGGGGACTAGTGAAAATAAAGGTTTGAATCCTGGAGTAGGGTCCACCCAGAGTTGCCTGGTTTTGTCATTCAGTGGGAGAGAGGAAGGGCTTAGAGACTTTTGCTTACCAAGTCACCAAATACAGGAAGCCTGTGTGCCAGAGAAGCTGATGGTTAAAGCGCCCGCTTCCCAGGGTTATGACAGATGACGAAAGCACTTCTGTAATCCTCTGAGCTCTATGGCTGGCATAGAGATCAGACAAAGCCATTAACGTTACCATAGCCAAGTGTGTGAGCTCCTGATTGTGAGCTCTTGGTCGAATCCTGTAGTACTTGGAAGACTGTGAGGTTATTCCTCTAATCCTCTCAGTTGAGGGCTCTCAGGACCTGTCTTAGTCAGGGTTTCTATTCCTGTACAAACATCATGACCAAGAAGCAAGTTGGGGAGGAAAGCGTTTATTCAGCTTACACTTCCACATTGCTGTTTATCACCAAAGGAAGTCAGGCTGGAACTCAAGCAGGTCAAGAAGCAGGAGCTGATGCAGAGGCCATGGAGGGATGTTCCTTACTGGCTTGCTTCTCCTGGCTTGCTCAGCCTGCTCTCTTATAGAACCCAAGACTTCCAGCCCAGGGATGGCACCACCCACAAGGGGCCCTACCCCCTTGATCACTAATTGAGAAAATGCCCCACAGCTGGGTCTCATGGAGCCACTTCCCCAACTGAAGCTCCCTTCTCTGTGAAAAACTGCAGCCTGTGTCAAGTTGACACACAAAACTAGCCAGTACAGGACCCATGGGGGGTTTCACCTAAACTGTTTTTCTCATCCCCAGTCCCAGGCACTACCACGGCCGGCCGTACTCATCACTCATTGGGAGGGCCAAGTTGTTCAGGGTAGTGCTTTCGATTCTCACAACCCAAAGCAGACTGACGTTTCCCCCAACTCCAGGTCCAGTACTTACATCCAAACCTGAGACCAGGATGCGGAGTGTGACTATACCTGCCGATTGAGAAAATTAGCCCAGCCAGCCCATCAGTTCTAGGAGACAGGCTTGTCCGACCCTATCACTTCTCCATCAAGTCTTCATGTCCTCCATTCTTCAGGAACCTTAGTGACATGGCCTAGCAAGGGGAACTAGGACTGCTTCTAGAAACACAAGTTTAAAAACAATCACCCTATCGAAGTGACTGTCATGTCATTTCTTAAGTATGAGGTGCACTTCATGATTCTGAGCTTCGTGTAAAACACGAAGCCTCTGGGAATAGCAGATGGGAACCCTTGGGTTTTAAACGTTGATCCAGGAAAATTACCAGAGAAGTCAGCAAAACCCACCTTCCTCATGAGTAAGGACGTGCTGTGACAGTGTTGGATGTGGAGGACCTAGCAGCCATATACTGATTTCCTGCACGCTTCCCTGCAGCCGCTTCGTGTCTGAGGTAGGCGCCCTGATTCTCTACATCAGAAGACAGAGCATCCTCTGTGTTCACAGGTAGGGATAAAAAAGGGTGCTCGGGATGCAAGACGAATGAATGTCCTACACGCCAACAATACTAAAGAAATGTAAAGATGAGAGATTATTGTTGATGTCTCCCAAATCCGTTTAGCTTGAGGAATGCAATTAAACAATTAAGTAGCTCCTACCACAAATCTAATCTTCTTTGGGATGGGAAGCAGATTTCTTCATACTATCTCCATGTTGGGGTTTTTTTTCCCCCCTTGGGGGATAAAAAGGCTACTGTCAGAGTCTCCTTGAGACTCTTCTAAAGTTCTTACCACCCCTCCCTTCCCTGCAAGCAAGCACATTCCTCGGCTCTCCTTCCTCAGTTGTTTCTGTCCTAGACATTGAGAAGGAAGTGGTTTGCCCTCAGCTAGAGAACACACTCCTAAGAAGAGCAAATAGAGAGAAGGTGAGTCATAGTGATTAAGAAAGAAAAGTCGTGATCTGACTGTCAGGGAATCCCACGAGGCTCCCATCACCTGAGCTTCATCTTTGAACGGTTTTCACAGGAGTATGAATCAAAGACCAAACTCAGTGGCATGAGGAGCACTGTACCATGTCTGACTTTGAGTTCCGGTTTTGTTGGATGTATAGGAAGGTGAATCACTATTTTGGGGGTTTTATGCAAGGTTTCAGGTGTTCCCAGGCATCAGTTAGCACAGGTTGCCTTTGGGGGGAAAAAAATCTGTTTGTCTTCATGCATCCTTGGGCCCTCTCTAGGAAATGGAACTCTTTTACATTGCCATGATATATGTATGGTCTTATGTGTCCAGATTTGTCAACAGTAGGTTGCCAGCTCTTCTAAAAGAACACATCTCTGCAACTTCCTCCTTCCTAGATAAATGAAAGCCCTAGAGATGGTCATAGAAAGCTGCCTTTGCTTGCTTTGTTAAGACAAAAGAAACCTAAATCACTGGTCGGATCCCACCAACATCTGATCCCTTGTCCCATAGCCCAGTGGGGTTTCCTTGTGCAGGTGGAGAAAGACCTGACCACACACCTTCTGCTCCAAAGCATTCAGGTCACATTGGGAAGCTCTTCCCTTCTCTTTCCACACTGCAGGGTTAAAAGCTGGGAGAAGGGGGGAAAGCTAGTCAAAGCGATAGATAGACTCTCTTTGCCCACATATACTACGTACAGCCAATTTAAACTTATCCCCGATTAGCTTACAAAGAAATCAGGCTCAGACCACTGTTATTCTATTTGGGTTTGACAATTACTGAGAGGTCACCCTTAATCTACTCTCCTAACTGCTGGTCTGGCTTCCTCCCCAGCTGTTGTTACCCCAGATACTTGCTGTCTCTCCCGGCCACGTGCTCATGGTCCATCTTGCCTCATGATGGCCTCCTCCTCCTCCCTCCAGCAGCTGTGGTCTCCAGGAAGTCGCCACAGGTTTTTGGCAAGGAGGAGAAGGAGGGAGAATGAGAGGTGAGAGGAGGAAGCCACCAGGAGGGGAGGTAGCCAGGCCAGCAGTTAAAAGAGTAGATTAGGGGGTTATCCCCTAGTAATTGTCAAAGCCAAATAAAATAACCAATAGTCGAGTCTCATTTCTTCTGTAAGCGAGTTGAGGATAAACTTAAATTGATTGTACTACACCCTCACTCCACTCTTAGGTTCTCAATGGGATGCGTAGAGTCTGAGTCCTCTAGGGAGGAGAGAAGGGGGTACTCACAGGTGAATGAGACTGGGTAACATACGAGCACCTGGCAGAGACAGCAGGCAGCCTTTCCGCTCAGAGACTCATCTCTCTAGAGCAAGGATTCTCAACCTTCCCAGTGATGTGGTCCTTTTAATACACAGTTCATGTTTGCGGGGACCCCCAACCACAAAATCATTTCCACCACCACTTCCTAACTGTAATGTTGCTACTGTTGCGAATAGTAATGTAAGTATCTGAGTGTTCTTAGTGAGTCTAGGAGGCGACCTCCCATGAAAGGTCGTTCACTTCCCGTTTGAGGGTTGAGACCCACCGGTCGAGAACCTCTGCTCTAGACATGGGGGAGACAAGTTCTCTGAAAAGTAGGCAGGGGAGTGGTGTGGATAAACTTGTTGGTTCCATCAGATGTCTTAAGTGGGGCGAGGAAGTCTCTCAAGGCTTTGGCAGTTGGCTGCAGCCTTCGACAGCCGTTGTGGTTTTATCTAACTGCTTCGTTTACCTTCTACCGGGTGCTTCAGTTGGCGCAGGGGTGGGGTAAAGGGAGTCTTAGTGAGATGACTGAGGAATGAGACAGCTGCCCTAAGTGACTTCATCAGGGTGCAGCCCAGTGTGAACAGAGAGAAGGGGAATCTTGGGGTATTTGCCACACCACAGTTCTCACCATAAAAGGAACAGCAAAGAAAGGTGGGGAGGTGCAAGGAACAAGAGGCAGCTAGTCTCACTGAGTGCCCTACTCTAGTCTGTATCAGGGAGCTTGAGCCAAGCAGACCTTCCAGTCTGCGGCCTGAAGGATGACCGTGAGGTTCATATGGTCTCAACGCCGGCCCTGGGTCCATGCTGCCTTTGTATAACAACTTCACTTACAAAGAATGGCTGGGAATTTGTAAAGCGAGAAAGAAAAAAAAAAAAAGTACTAGCTCAAAAGAGCTGCTCTTATCTAGGACCGAATGTCAGGAGAACAGCTTATGGAGAAGATGTACTGGTGGAGGGGGTGCGTTGAAATGAGGAGTTGGGGGTTCAGAAAGAAAACATACAAACAAGGATGCCAGACAAACAGGCATCATAATTAAGATGCTACAGTGCCGGCCTAAACGAAGGTACATGTTAGCTACGTATGTAGTCTTTTGCAACAGAATAGAGGAGCTAGGAAGAAATTGTCTCGTGTACGGCTAGCAACATCAATTTATATCATAGAGAGTCATAGAGAAGACAGGCTTCCCAACAAACATTCTTGAGAAGTCTGGGATCTACCTGCAGAGGACTCTTGCTGGGTAGCAGTCAAACGCCAACTCATGATGAACGGAAACCAGTTTGATTCCTAGGATGTTTATACTCATAACTACCTGTCATTCCAGATCTAGAGCCTCTTTGGTCCTCTCCTGGCAGTGCACATGTGTAGAGCACTTATGCGCAAGCCAAGCACCCATATACATTAAAATAGATTAAATTTTTAAAAAATGACTTAAAAAAAAAAAAAGCCTGGAAGAAAACACAGGAAAGGTGAGGAAGGCATTGGATTTGGCCTCAATGGCTCATACGTGACACAAAGGAAAGAAAAGAAATGGAAGGGAAGGGAAGGAAAGGGAGGGGAGGAAAGGGAGAGGAGGGGAGGGGAGGGGAGGGAAGGGAAGGGAAGGGCCCACCTTAAACTCAAGAACTGCAAATCCTAAGAAACAATCTGCAGTGATCCACAGAGTCAGACTCATTTTTGGACTGGGAAAATATTGCACAAGTCACATGTGATAAGGGACTAAAATTGTCAACGTATAAAGAATGTTAGCTCAACTACAACAGACTACATAACTTAATTTTTCAAATGGGCAAAGGATTTGAAAAGGCATATGTCCAAAGAATCTACACAAGAATACCAAACTACATGATCATAATATATATGCAGAGGACCAAGGTCAGACCCATGCACGCTACCTGATTGTTACTCCCCTCAGAGCCCTGGTTAGTTGATTCTGTAAATCCACCTTTCTTTTTTGTTCGTTTGTTCGAGATTTATTTATTTTTATTCTATGTGTGTGTTCTGCCCACCATACATGTCTACACCAGGCGTGTATCAGGTGTTCCGGAAGCCAGAAGAGAGCATCTGATTGCCTGGAACTAGATACAGATGATTGTGAGTCACCCTGTGGTGCTGGGAACCAGACCTGGGTCCTCTGCAAGAGCATCCAGCGCTCTTAACTGCTGAGCCATATCTACAGCCCCAATCCAGCCATTATAAAAAAATTTCCTGCAAGGTTAGCCAAGCAATGGTACAGAGCAGAACCAGGGTTCTATCTGTTGGCCCTCATCCTGCAACCTAGCAGTCAGCTGTGGCCTTGCCAGACCCTTGTCAATCCTCAGTGTGTTCCTGGATGGGTAGACATCTGACTTAGAACCATTTCCCCTTAAACACATGCCCCGTTCCCAAATCCGTCCTCACCTCACTCAGGCCACTTCCTCAGTTCTCAGGTACAAATTGGAGATGCTTTGGGTTATGTTGTTGGGAAATTTTTAATCCCAACCCACGGTTTCTACCCAGTTTTTGACCATTTAGTTCCCGGATAAAACACATGCACAACCTTTATATTTACAATCAGCCTTAAACAGCACAGGAGCTGGCCAGATATCTAACCTCTAGGCTATTGGAATCTACTTTCATATAGATAACCCCGAGTTCTTACTGTGCTTCATTTGGGCTGCTCTTAACTTCAGTTGGCCAGACCTCAGGGCCATGTTTTCTTGACTCTCTAACACATGCCGGCTTCTCCTCCTCCAACTCCCCCTCCTTTTCTCTCTCTCATGATTCTCTCTTGACCCCCCCCCCATTACCCCCTGTGCCAGGCCCAGGAACCCTAAAACCCACCTATGTCTCTTCTGTCCAGCTATTGGCTGTTGGCATCTTTATTTACCAATTAGAAATAACTTGGGGGCAAGGTCACATAGTGTCAATTGGGGTTCACATGCAGACTTTCTGGGGCAACCAGATCTTGGGGGCCTTCACTTAACATTACAACACACAACATAAGACCAAAGCTCTACAATGTTAAGTAAAGGACCAAACATCTATGAATACCATGGTGTCTATGGAAGTGGCATAGTAAAACAAGTCCTAGGGTAAACATCTCTTTATATATATGTATGTGTGTATGTGTGTGTGTGTGTATATATATATATATATATGTGTGTGTGTGTGTGTGTGTTTGTGTACATACATTATAGAATATATACACACATATAAAGAGATGTTTATATGTATATATGTTTACATATATGTATATATGTTTACGTATATGTATATATGTATATGTGTATATGTATATATAAAGTTTCATACTTGAGTGCTATATATGTATTTACATCAGGGCTAAACATTTTGCACACGTCATCTAAATTTACCCTCTTGGGGACTCTGAGTATTAGGTAGCTCTCAGTCACACTACACAAGTGAGGAAACTGAGGCTGGGAGGCTGAGGAGCTTCACCGGGATGATGGTGACAGCAGGACTGTGTGGTCATCTGTATGATACCGGCAAGCCTGAGCTCCTTGTCAGTGATGATGAGGAGGAGGAGGCGGTAAAGGATGGTTCCATTAGCCAGGGGCCAGCCCATTCCGTCAGTGCTTCTAATAAAGCCTGAGGCCAGCAGCCGTGCCAGCTTTCCCCACCCCCCCATCCCACCCCCGCACATCCCATCTCACACTCCCACAGTTCACTGGCCCTTACAAGAGCGTGTTGGCCTCCTTTCCAACACGCTCATTTCCTGCACTGACTAGGTGCGGGTCAAATGAGATGGATGGCTGCCGTCATTCCGTACAGAGGAGGACGCTGGGTGACGGTAACAACCTCCACAGTCCCGATTCCTGGCCCCGCCCGGCCACTCGGAGTCACAGAGCCGCATCCATCGCAGGGCGCAGAGCTTTCCTAGATCACCCAAGGGTCAAGTGCAGCAGGATGAGCTCTTCTGATTCGGCTTGTCCTGGATCTGAGGGAAGTTGAATGCTCTCTCACAGCATGCGCTGTCTGCTCCCTGATCCTGTCCAACCTTGGCCGTTATCTCCCTGGCCACAGCCTACTGACAGTGGTTTTTTTTTCTCAGTAGAATTTGACACACACATACACACACACACACACACACCCCGGGAAGGGACATCGGAAGATGTCTTTAAATTTATTATCATGTTTGTTTGTTTGTTTGTTTGTTTGTTTGTTTAGAGAAGTGCACACATGCACGGCCCAAGTCCAGCGGGCAGGGCAGTATGGGAATTGGTTCTCTTCTTCCATATGCCTGCCCCAGGAATCAAACTCAAGTTGTCAAGCCTGTTGGGAAGTGTTCTACCCACTGAGCCATCCTACCAGCCGTTGGCCTTTTAACTCTAATATCTACTAAAGAAACAAACATGCCAGGCAGTCAAATTCAGGCTTAGCACGAAGGAATATTATTGGGAAGGTGATCTTTGCCCAAGCCATCTCTATTTCTCTATTCAACAAATATCCCTGGAGAGAGGCTAGGGCCCAGGAAAGGCATCGTGACAGAGGAACTGTGGGGTTCTGCAGAACAGTGCAGGGGGAGAGGGCCGCAGCACGGGTATTGGAGATGGCAGACGTGGGGCTGTGCCGGCTCAGGTCAGAAGTGGAGGCTCTCATCTAAGAGGTCCTAGGTGTTTGTGACCCTGGCAGAGATGGGACAAGAGTGAAAACTATTGAAGTTGAGAGGCCACCTATCTACGAAGATAGAGAAAGAGAACTATCACAGTCAACATTCCCTAAAGTTAAAACACAATGCTAAGGGAAATAAGTCTTTTAACCCTCCTAACAATTTGTATGGGGCTGGACAGGTGGCTCAGCGGTTAAGAGCACTGGCTGCTCTTCCAGAGGACCCGGGTTGGGGCACCAGCACCCACAGTGGCTCACAGCCGTCTGTAGCTCCAGTTCCGGGGAAGCGATCCCTCTCCCAAACTCCCAAAATTAATAGGCCTAAAAATATATCATTTAAACACTACAGTTTTCATGTTGGTTTAATTCATGTGTGTTGAAGGTGTGAGTGCACGTGTGTGCACAGCATGTGAGACCAGCCTTCTGTGTCACCCCTTGGGCACTGTCCACCTTCGAGACAGGGTCTTGCAGTGGCCTGGAACCCACCTAGGTAGGCTAGGCTGGCTAGGCAGTGAGCCACAGGGACCAACCTGGCTCCGCCTTCCAAAGGCTGTGACTACAAAGCTCATGTGCCACCACAAGGTTAGTCTGTTTGTTCCAGACAAGGTCTCACTATGTAGCCCTGGCTGGCTCTGAACTCACACTATTAGACCATGTGGCCTTGAACTCACAGAGATCTGCCGACCTCTGCCTCTAGATGCTGGGGTGAAAGGCGAGAGTTGGCTCATCTCGTTTAGATTTTTAACATGAGTTCTATGGATCTAACTTAGGTCTTCAAGGCCTTCAGGACAAGTACTTGACCAGTAGAGGGGTCTTTCTAGCCACAGTTTTTCATGATTGACTTTAAAAAGGATTTTAGGACCAGTGAGATAGCTCTCTGGGTAACCCTTCTTGCTACTCACAAGCCTGGTGACCTGAGTTCCATTCCTGGAACCCACATTGGGAAGAGAGAACTGACTATCATGTGTTGTCTTTAGACCACCACACACATGCTATAGGACTTGTCTACATGCATGCGCCCGCACACACAAACTAATAATAAATAAGATTTAAATAAGTTAATAGAAAAGGGGTTTTTAGAAAGCTAATTCTCGTGTGTGAAAGTATTTGTGAGAAGTTGAAATATCTTTTCAGTGGGGGGTTGAACGACACTTTCTTTACTTGACGACATTTGTACTTTCATTGAAAAACCTTGTAGAAATCAGTTCTATTGGCTCTGGGCTCTTCTGTGTGCCTGCCTGTCCTTTCTACTGTGCATATTTGCCAAGGAATGTGGGGAGGCAAAGGAGGTGGTGTCCTTCACCAGGGGCTACTTGAGACTGATCAGTGCTTTCCTTTCTTCTCTGTCTCTGCGATGCTTAGTCCCCCCCCCCCCAATGATGAGCTTGGAAGGAATGAGGCCATTCTAAAAATTAAGCCTAAAAGCAAATAAATTTCAGAAAAGCAAACAAGACTGTATTGCCCTGCTTCTGGCTTTCTTGGCAGGAGCAACTCAGCCTCCACTCCCCTCCCCTCCCCTCCTCACCCCTCCCTCCTGGCAGGACCCCTGAAGAGGATGGGGCTGGCAAGCTTCCCCTCTCACAGTCTCCTTGGTGGTGGTTTGCAGCCTGGTAAACAGTGAATTCTTGACGGGGCTGGTAAATGCCAGGCCCTGGAAGGCCAGGGCGAGTTTGTCGGGTGCCTTGACTTCCTCTCCATGTGTTTGTGATAAAAATCAGAGATGAAACTGGCTTGGACTAGTTCCTGCAAGTTTTTCTAGGAGCCTCAGAAGGCTGTCTGGATGTGTGTGGACTCAGCTACCCCCGTGCTTCTCTGAGGTCTGGGGTGTATTAGTTACTCAAGTTTGTTTTAGGAGTTCTTACTTTATTTTGAGTGAATAAAATCAGAACTGAGAAGCCATTCCAGAAATAAAGCCAGCTATTCATGGCAGGGCTTTGGGGCGAATCCCTACCCTTCTCTATGGAGAAGAACTCTATTTACTTTTTTGAAGAGTCAACAGCAGCTCAGGTTCACAGCTCTGCCATCAAAAGACGCTGCCATTTCAGTTTTCGGGGAGGACAGATGGATGCTCTCAGGGGACAGAGGACTAAGGGCCAGGCTGGGCAAGCTTCAGTTTTGATTTAAGGAGGGAGGGAAAAACTCCTCTATGTGTTAATATTCTTGGAGAACTCTCTCAAAATAAAGAGTTAATCTAGCTTTTTTCCTGTTACCTAATAACATGATGATTAAATGGGGCTGGCGAGATGGCTCAGTGGGTAAGAGCACTGACTGCTCTTCCAAAGGTCCTGAGTTTGGATCCTAGCAACCACATGGTGGCTCACAACCACCCGTAATAAGATCTGACGCCCTCTTCTGGTGAGTCTGAAGACAGCTACAGTGTATTATGTCGGAGCAAGCAGGCCAAAGTGAGTGGGGCTGGCAGAGGTCCTGAGTTCAATTCCCAGCAGCCACACACACACACACACACACACACACAATGACTCATGACCATCTGTACAGCTACAGTGTATTCATACACATAAAATAAATAAAATAAATCTTTAAAACATTTTTTTATTAAATGGGAATAATAATGCCTACAGTGATTATTTTACTGAGTTAAGGCCAAGTTATATGATCAGAAGAAGGTGCCTGGTCCACTGTGAATCACTTCGTAAACACATGTGCACATGTGTGCATATATACATGTGTGTGTGCATGGGTATGTGTGTATGCATGTGTATGTGTGTATACATGGGTACACACACACACATATCTACTCATAGAGGCCTCAGAAGGACACTGGGTATCCCGCAATACCACTCTCTACCATCCCCCTATAGGACAATGTCACTTACTGAACCTGGCGCTGTCTGATACCCAGGAAGATCCGGTGAGCATCCTGTCTCTGCTGCTTTCTCCCACACTGGGACAGCTGAACTGTGTGACCACCCTCAGCTTTTCTTATTTAAAGGGTTATTTATTTTGCTTAGGTGTCTGAATGTTTGCCTATATATATGTATGTGTACCACGTATGTGTACCACATGCATGTCTAGGGCCTGCAGAGGTCAGAAGAGAGCATCAGATCCCTGCACTCGGAGTTACAGAGAGTTGTAGGATGGCAGGTCCATGCCAGGAACCAAACTCAGGTCCTCTGTAAGGACAGTAAATGCTCTTTTATTGTTGTTGTTATTATTAATTATTAGTATTATTATTTAATCTTTCTTTACAGTCCAGTTGTTATCCCCCTCCTGGTCTGCTCTCTGACTGTTCCTCATCCCATTCCTCCTCCCTAGTCTCCAAGAGAATGTCCCCACCTCACCCCCACCCCACCGGACCTCCCTACTCCCTAGGGCCTCAGGTCTCATGAGGGCTAGGTGCGTCTTCTCTCAATGAGGCCAGTAAATGCTCTTAACCATGGAGGCCTCTCTCCAGCCCCTTCACTCTGATGTTTTTGTGGGTTCTGAAAATTTGAACCAAGGTCCTCACACAACCGTAGCAAGCACTCTTTGCACTGAACCATCTTTCCAAACAAACCGTGATAGTCTTTAATGCAAAACTTTAAAGCCAGCAGATATCTTTTTACGAAGCCCAAAACGGGTTCATGAGACGAGCAAGACCTGGAAGAGGTGACTCTGCAGGCTTTAGGAGGTAAGCAGTAACCTCAGCCTTCTTCTACAAAACTGTCCTGCCAGGTCATAAAGCTCTCACACCACACCACACTGCCATCTTGAAGGGAATGCCCAAAACATACATCATTGGAAATATTTTTCTGCAGCTGAACCTGGATGAGTCAGAGGTTCAGGAGTGATGCGACATCAGTTTCACGTGGGTGACTCGGCATGGCATCTAGCGATTTTATGCTTGGGTGCTCTGAGCTACCTTACTGGCAGGGGGCTAAGAGGATCAAATGACTCAGCACATTCAGGAAGTGTCTAGAATGTGGAACACAGTATGTACTGAGTGAATGTTTGTGTCAGTATTTACTTCCACATAGAAGTTGCATACCTCCCTACAGAAGAAAACATTTAAAGGCCACAGATATGAGATAGAAAGCTCCCTTTGGGTTTGTGTCAAGCCATTTTGGGACATACCATAGGACATCTGCTGTGGGAGTAGGGTGGAGTTCGGGAGCCAGAGCGTCTGGAAAGAATTACAGTTCCTGGTCCCAGCATTTGTGCTCAGAGGAGAGTTTCTTGACTTTGGGACTCTGGTTTGCCACTGCCACTTCGCTGGTGCACTCAGTGGACGTATGGTCACATCACACTGACCCTAAGTGTAGCAGGGCCCTGTGGGCATTATGGCTTGTGTGGGAATGCCTTGCAGAGTTCTGATATGATGGTTTTCAGCCATAATTTCTGGCTTATTCCTCCTACAGCATTAGTTCTCAATCTTCCTAATACTGTGGCCTTTTAATACAGTTCTTCATGTGGTGCTGGCCCCCAACCATAAAATTGTTATTCCTTTGTTGCTACTTCACAATCTTTATCTTTGTTGCTACTTCATACGTGTAATTTTGCTACTGTTATGAATTGTAGCGTGCATATCTGATATGCAGAATATCCGATATGGAACCCCAGTGAAAGGGTTGTTTGACATGCCCTCACTGCAAAGACAATCCCCACCCACCGATGGAGAATTACTACCTTTGTTAAAATATCTTAAGTGATTGAGAAAACTGAAGAATAAAACTGGGTACTTTAGGCCTCAGAAAACAAAATTTCCCCTGTGATCTTCTCCTGTCCTCATTTTGCACGCTTCTCCTTTTCCTTTCTAAAGCACAGCATAGAAAGTCAAACCTTCATCCAGTGACCTGGGCTAGAGATGTAGCTCAGGTGGTAGGTAGAGTGCTTTACCCAGCCAGACAATGCTAGTAAACCCTGTACGAGGGAGGTGAAGACAGGAGAGCAGAAGTTCAAAGCCATTGTAGCTGTAGATACTAAATCTGAGAACAGGTACAGGAGACCCTATTTCAAATTCACCCTGTGAATTTTTTACATGGTCCTCAACTTAGAGCGGTTTAACCATTGCTCTCTTTTCCTTGCTAAAAGGTTAGCCATGGGGGAGGAGAGGTGGTTCCTCCCCTAATCATTTGCATGAGCAACACGTTATGCTTTCTCTCTCGCCTTCATCACAAGACACTCTTTCCACACAGAGTCAACCTCTGTAGCTGCCTTAGCACATGGCCCTGAAGCTGTCAGCTCAGACGCATGCGCACACTGAAGACAGCCGAGTGCAGTCCATCCTCCAGATGGCTGCCAAGGAAACAACTTCTACACAGCATAAGTGTGGACCACTAACACTGAAACGACAGGATGCTTAGTTTATACCCTGTATCTCGGGCAATGCTGGCCCCACCCCTCATTCAACCAGTTATTAATCTAGATCTCGTTGTGGCAGGGAGGGTGGGATCTCATGGTAAAATGCTATTACCGTAGTCACTTCAGGAAGGCATATATAATTTCCCTGTCAATGTGGTTTCTCTTTCAGTGGGCCGTGAGATGTTAAAGAAAAGATAAATAGTTATGAGCCTCCTGGAAAGTTGTGGAATTTGACACATGCACGAAAATGTACCATTTAACTTTTAATCATCTTAGCAGAGGAACAAAATCTATTTTTGTTGCTCGTGAGTGATGGATGGCACCAAATTGACTGTGAGGCAGTAGTTTGAGGGAGAAAATCCTCCCTCAAAAAAAAAAAAAAAAAGCATAAACAAAACAAAAACCAATCTACCCTTCCCCATACAACTCAGGGATGGGATGTGTTTATAAAAAGATAAAGAGAAGGGGGATATGTTTTGGTGGATGTATGATGAGGTATGGGGGAAGGGGTGCCTCTGCCAGCCCATGTTGAGAAAGTAGAGAAATAGAGGACAGCCATGAAAACGTAGAGAGTGGGGAGAGAGCGGGAGCAGGAAAATCAGAGCAAGAGAGGAGCAGGAGAGAGAGGAGCAGGAGAGAGAGGAGGGGGCAAGCAGCCTCTTTTATAGGGAGTCAGGCACACCTGGCTGCTTCCAGGTAACTGTGGGGCGGAGAATACCTGGCTATAACTGTGGGGCTGTAACTGTGGGGCAGAGCTTAGACAAAATGCTAACAGGATGTCCACTAGGAATCAGTAGAAAGGGAAAGTGTTGGGCCTGTGGGGTTGGATTAGAACTTGACTAAAGAGAGGAAGCAGAGATGGCAGTCACACTGGGCGCCGGGATATGGTCCGAGACACATAGTAGGCCACTTCTGAATTCCCATGAGGATGAAGACAACACAGGTCTTTCCCGTGCCCGCCCCCACCCCACCCCAGAGGCTTAAGAAGCTGATCCGTGCTCCTGTCGGTGAATGACGCCATCTTTGAAGAGCTCTAGCTATGTGAGAGTGATCAGCCTTCAGGTACTTACTGCCAGACGCTGGACTCCTCAGGCCTGTGTCCTTAAACTGCCCATCAGTAGGTGCTCTGCCCCGACGTGGATAAGGAAAAGGAGCTGAGAGGCTGGTCACCGGCCCATGCCCAGTGGAAGAGCCAGGATTTGAGCCCAAAGACAGCTGGCCTACAGGGCCTGTGCTTCCTGGAACCACTGTGCTTTTAAATTGAGTTTTGGCCTAATGAAAACTGATGAAATGTAAAATCCAGACAGTTGGAGTTTAAAGAAAAGATTCTTTGTCTTACTGACTCATCAGGGGGCTTTGGGAAAGTGCCCTTAATCTTGCTTTCCAGTCTTTGAAAGAATGAGTCTGAGCTGAGTGTAGAATTCAGTCAGTAGAGTGCTGGCCTCCCATGTGAGAAGGTCTGAATTCAGTTCCCGACACCACATAAACTCTGTACGGCTCCCCAAGCCCAAAAGCTCAGCATCTGAGACGGAGATGCAACAGAATCTGGTCATATTTGACCATAGAGTAAGTTTGAGACCAGTCTGTACTGTGTGAGCTCCTGTGTGAGCTCAAACAAACTAAAACAAAAAAATACAAATCTGCCATTCTAAACACACACACACACACACACACACACACACACACACACACACTTTGACTTAGAAATCTTATTTTTTGGAAATCTAATCTTAAAAGTATTTAAAATCCTGAAATTAAGACATTCACTATATATTTACAAGTGAGCATTTTAAATAGCCAGTAGATGCATTTCACTTTTTTGAGTTCCTGACTAAATTCAAAGTGTACCTTCCTACACATATATAAAACACATATAAAACTATAAAACTGAGTTACTAAAAATTAAAATTTTTAGAAGCCATGCAACAACATAAAATGCTTACTTAGGAGCAAAAGCCAAATATATAATCTTTAAACTGTGGTTTTTTTTTTTTTTTTTTGTTCTATTCAATTTTTCTGTCTCTTCCTTTTCCTTTCTTTTTTTAAAAAAGATTTTATTTGTTTGTTTTATGTATATGAGTACACTGTAGCTGTACAGATAGTTGTGAGCCTTCATCTGGTTGTTGGGAATTGACTTTTAGGACCTCCGCTCACTCTGGTCAACCCCGCTCCCTCAGTCCCTGCTCGCTCCAGCCTAAAGAGTTATTTATTATTATAAATAAGTACACTGTTGCTGTTTTTAGACACACCAAAAGAGGGCATCAGATCTCATCACAGGTGGTTGTGAGCCACCATGTAGTTGCTGGGATTTGAACTCAGGACCGTTGGAAGAACAGTCAGTGCTCTTACCCACTGAGCCATCTCACCAGCCCTGTCTCTTCCTTTTTCACACCATCCTGCTGTTCCCTCTGGCAGTGTCTCATCTCTGAGTGCCTTTAGCATGCCTCTCAGCCATCTTCCCCACTGTCTCATGGCAGAGTTCTGTTTGTTATAGATCTTCCTGGCTCTGTCCTGCTCTGAGGAGCCCACTTCTGTATATGCAGTTGTTGTGGGGATCCACCAGCCCTAGTGGAATGATTTTTATCTTGTTCTTGCCCAGACCCCAGATAGTTCAACTATCTTGGGCACATGTTAGGTTATTTTTTAAGTACTCTCCCAAGTGGCTGGTTGATTTCAAATTATGAATCCTAATTTGTACAGGAAATGCAGTTCTCTAGAAACAACCAACACTATCTCTCAGGCCTAGGGGATCCCAATCCCAGAAGCCTTCACGCCTTCACTAACTCCATACCACCAGCTGCAGCCTTGGGTTTGGCTCATAAGTCACTAGGGTCTGCTCTCTTTTTAGTACCTGAACTCCTTTTCCTGCCCTCCAACTCTATTGTGTATTAAAAAATAACTTATACCTACTCATTTTTTCCATGTGTGTGGTGGGACATTCAACCTGAGGTCCTTTTCCATTTTCTCAACGGTATGGAAATATATTTGACTATGATCAGAAATGGATTATAGTCTAGTTTGTTTGTTTTGAGTGGAGACACTAGGTTTACAGTCACATCCTCTGTACTGTCACTCTGTTGTCTTAAAATGACATGAACCATCGCATTCATAACTACTGCCTTCGGTTCTAGGATGCGTACACCGCAGCTGCCATTAACGGGACGGACTTTTGTACATCAGCAAAAGACGCACACACCATCATAGCCAAGAATTCAAGTCATCTCACATCTGTTAACTGCTTTGGAAACTTTGTCATTTTCCTGGGAAAGGTGAGATGTCTTGACTAAATAAATACCAGGACCTGGAAGTCAACAAATTAGCCAATATGGACGCTGACTTGAAAGGGGATCCATGTTTGTTGCTCTGGAGTAGCTGCCATGCCTCACCCCTTATTCAGTCCCCCAGTCCTGTGCGGCTTCCTGTTTCACAGATGAAACTAAGGTTTCCTGTTTCCAGGGTCCCACAGTCCCTACGGTCACTACTTTAACCTCAGTCTATCTTTCTGGCCTCTGACCAACTCCATAATTTTGATCCCTGATTTTGTCTAAAATGAGGTGGCTACTAACCTCAGAAACAGTGAGCTTTGTGGATTGGGTCTTGGTCCTAAAAGGTAGCGTAGCATTAATTTGATTAATTTGTACATTATTTAACGGCAGTAAGTTTATAAAATGGTATCTAAAAGCCACTCAGGGTGGCATATGCCTTTAATCCTAGCACTCGGGAGGCAGAGACAGGTGGATCTCTGAGTTTGAGGCCAGCCTGGTCTACAGAATGAGTTCCAGGATAGCTGGAGCCACATAGCAAGACCATGTCTCAAAAAGAAAAGAAAAAAAAAAAAAAAGAAAGAAAGAAAGAAAAAGAAAAAAGGGAGTTTGAGCAATCTGAATGAAGCTAGTTGTATTTCTGAAGTTACCTGACCATCTTTTTTAAATGCTTTGTGCAGTGAAGAGGCTCCCTAATGCTCCAGTATCTTGTGGTGTAAAGGACAGAGCCCATAACTTGGAAACTTTGAACTTTAGGGTCTTGTGATACAGGTCTGTAATCCTCTCTATGCTGTGCCACGCACTATACCCTGAGGCTGAGCTAGGAAGCGCTCAAGGCCAAGGCTAGCCTAGTTTATAGAGTTGAGTTCAAGGCTACCCTGGACAAATTAATGACACTTTGTCTCCAGAATAAAAAGTTAAAAAAAAAAAACAAAAAAAAAAAACTGTGTAGGCCAGAGGAGACCTCCAAGGTGTCCCTTGTGTGAGGCTACTGGGGTCACGTTCCAGTACTACAATTAAAATAAAATGAATGTAATCTGTGTGTCTCCTGGGTTGTAGGGGTGTCTTAGTCAGGGTTTCTATTCCTGCACAAACATCATGACCAAGAAACAAGTTGGGGAGGAAAGGGTTTATTTAGCTTACTTCCACATTGCTGTTTATCACCAAAGGAAGTCAGGACTGGAACTCAAGCAGGTCAGGAAGCAGGAGCTGATGCAGAGGCCATGGAGGGATGTTCCTTACTGGCTTGCTTCCCCTGGCTTGCTCAGCCTGCTCTCTTATAGAACCCAAGACTTCCAGCCCAAGGATGGCACCACCCACAAGGGGCCCTACCCCCTTGATCACTAATTTGAGAAAATGCCCCACAGCTGGATCTCATGGAGGCACTTCCCCAACTGAAGCTCCCTTCTCTGTGATAACTCCAGCTGTGTCAAGTTGACACACAAAACCAGCCAGTACAAGGGGTAACATAATGTTGATGAAGGTGATGCACCAGCCTGATTGGTCGTGGCTCAAATGAGATTCTCTATGCTGTACTACATGCTATACCTTTTTCTATGAAATATTCATCTTCTGGGCCCAATTCTGCATGGCTTAGTTTGTCTTGAGCCCTCTTTCACTGGCGCATGCTTATGCGCTGAACCATCCTGTCTTTGAGGCATATATGTGTTATCTTAGAAAGAAAGAAATTTATAGTATATATAGATTAGTGAGATAGAAATCTCAGAAATTGGAAAGGAAACCTCTCCCCTGCCCTACCCATCATCTGTCTGTCAACTTATCCATCCATCGTCTGTCTATCCATCTATCCATCATCTGTCTATCCATCCATCCATCCATCCATCATCTATCTAGCCTATGTATGTGTCTATGTTTATGTTTATTATGTGCATGGAGCTGATACCAGGAGCCCCTGGAACTGGCAGTTGTGAGCAGCCTGATTTGGGTACTGGAATCAGGCCCTATGTCGCCTGCAAGTGCAGCAAATGTTCTGAAGTGCTGAGCTGGCTCACTCAGGTGCTGCTGTTTAGCGTCTTCACTCTGATCCTTCCCACCATGTCTTCTGTATTCACAGCTAAACACTCTCTGTTCTTTCAACCATTCCTCCCTCTCTGACATAAATACTAGTTTTCAAGCAATGCCCACAAGTGAGCAAGATCTTAGTCACCAGCTCTGACCTGGGCAATACCATATATGGTGACTGTGCCCCATTGAGGATTCTGGGCTTCTGCATGCACAGTCTGGTGCATGACTGTCATAGTTGGCTTCAAGCAAGTTAAGACATGCTTGGATCTCACAGGTGTGTGTGCTCATTACACATTCATTTAAGGCTCACCTGGCCCCAGAGATGCTTCATGTGACAACAGTAACAGAAGCACAATATAATTATCCCTTCAAAACAGCCAAATAAGGTATGGTTGTATGCAATTTGGTAATGCTATATAACCTTAGTAGAATTGTGGGTGATGCATTTTCTGGTTCCAAAAATATTTTTTTTTTGGATGCAGTTTTCATAATTCTTAACATATTTATATTTCTATTTCACTTTAAATGTGGAATTCTTAGATTTCCCATAAGCATATCATGCCTAGTGACCTTTCCAAATGTATGGGATAATCAGTGACTCTAGGCTTCTGAAAGAAATAGCATTCAAAATTTTATATTCATTTTCACAGGCACCCTGGAGTAAAGGGGGGCCCAGGTGGACTCTGTGACATCTCTTAAGGAATTGGGTATATCGTGCCCTGTGTGTTCCTGGAAATATAGTAATTACATGTCACAAAAGCCTGGCAGAATCCAATTATCTTGTATACTAGCACAGGGAAGTCTTTCCACTTTAGTGCCCAGAGGGTAAAACCAATCACTTAGAAAATTAATAATCCACTTATTCAATTGCTTGCAGTATAAAATTGGAGAAAGAAAAAACAAAAAACAAACAAACAAAAAAAAAACCAGAAGAAGATGGGCATGGTGGCACATGCTTTAAATCTAATACTTGGGAAGCAGAGGCAGGTGGATCTCTGAGTTTGAGGCCAGCGGGGTCTACAGAGTTCCGGGACAGCCAGGGCTACACAGAGAAACCCTGTCTCAAAGAAACAAAAACCAACATAAACAAATAAACACAAGAGAGTGGGGGAGGGAGAAGAAAGAGGGGGCGGGAGAAAACTTTTAAGCAGCTGAGACTCAGTTGGTAAAGTGTCTGTGCATGAGGACCAGCACCACATAAAAGATGGCTGTCGTGTCACATACAAGTCTAATTCTAGTGCTAGGAGGTGGGGGTGGGTGGAGATGGGAGAATCTCTGGAGGTCGCTGGCCAGCCTAGACAAACGGATGAGCTTCTGGTTCTATGAGACCCCGACTCACAAAATAAGGTGGAGAGCAATCAAGGAAGGCATCCGACTTCGGACTCTAGCCGCCACATGGCGCACCACATCCACAGGATTATGTAAACCGCACGCACTCACGCACGCACGCACGCACGCACGCGCACATACTTCTAAAGTGAGGATCCCGGTGGCTTTGCCATATTGTGATGAGGAGTACAAGGAAAGTTTTGAGGCATTATGACATTTACAGAAAAAGTACATGTCTACCTTCTCTCTGGCTCTTAAGTGGGCTATTTTTTTTTTTAGTTTTTCCTTTTTTTCTTCTATTTCATCCTGTCAAATTCTCTCTAGGACACACACCACAATAGCATTACTTGTAACTGGGGGGGGGGGGGGGAACGGACTCCAAGCCCTTTGGTCAAAGGCCCACTGACCCTATTTATAAAGGTTTCCAACAACCCCTCCCACAGGCGCTGGTGGTGTGCTTCAGCGTTTTCGCAGGCCTGATGGCGTTTAACTACAGCCGCGCACTCCAGGTGTGGGCCATCCCTCTGCTGCTGGTTGCCTTTTTTGCCTACCTCGTGGCTCATAGTTTCCTATCTGTGTTTGAAACTGTGCTGGATATACTTTTCCTGTGCTTTGCTGTGGACCTGGAAACAAATGATGGATCATCGGAGAAACCGTACTTTATGGACCCAGGTTTTTTGGTGAGCAAACTTTTCCATCACCTGTTGTAATCTCCATCCCACCCCCCCCCACAACACCCCCACTAGTGTTGAAGACTCACACACGAGGGAGGAGACACACCCAGCCTCATTTCTGGTTCAGAGGACTCCAGGAGTTTCTACTTCTACCTTGGGGGTGGGAGCTCAGCTTTCAGAAGCTGAACCCTACAGAAACCCCCCCTCTCCAGAGGTGAGAATAAAATGGGGCATGTTAGGCTCTCCCACTGCAGCATACTGGTGGACTGGTATGTCTTTGACACTAACAGCTTGACCTGGCCTCTTGGATAGTCTGGGAGAGTTGTTATTTATGTAAAGCATCTTGCATTTCCAAGCATACTCACAAAGCTTTGGGCAGAGCACATTGCTCGGCAGACGGCTCACCTCTTGTGCCAATACTGACAGATCTACAGCCCTTGGGCCCCTTGCTAACCCGGCACACCCTCAGCAAAGCTGCTTGTATCTGGAACTAGCAGGCGGTCGTTTCCAACAGCTTTTTGCAACATACAATAAACTGCTCATCAATTTGCCCTATCCACCGCAGACACATTTCAACACTCCTCTTCGGCTGTCTTGGCAGGGGAGGGGTGTCAAGTGATATTTTAGTAATTTTCTTTCATTTTGTTGCCATAAAAATTAAGTGTTAAGCTCTTTTGGCCTTAAACATTCAAAGCACTGTCATTTCGACAGGTAGTAGATTTCAACACTTCCTATGAATGAATAAATATGAATATGACCTCCATTCATAGAACATAAGATATATCTGCCCATCTTTATGTACTGTGATGGTTGCATTCAAGCTAACTTGGTCTACTCTCCTTGACTTGTGAACTTCCAGCTAAAAACCTGCTTTGAAATCTACCTTACTATGCACACAAACATTTTCAATACACTTGGAAAACTTTAAAAATTCAAGCCCCTCAGCCTGTAGGGCGGCGGCCAGCCTCTAGTAAAGGTCCTCTTCGCTGCAGGCACATCACTGGGGACCTTTATTCTTTTGTTTTTCAGAGTTTTATAAAACGGACCAACAACTTTAACAATGCCAGGTCTCAAGGACACAAGGACTCTTTACCAAATGAAGAGGGGACAGAACTCCGGCCCATCGTGAGATAGGGACCAAGAGACATTTGCACTTGGAGAACTTCGACCACCTGTGACACCCGAGACAAAGTCTACAGCTGTTGTCACATGAACTAGAGCACGAAAAATGTTTAAACTATGTTAATATCCATTGCTTTAAAAGGCACGATATGGCTGGGCACAGGGACACACATCTATAATTCAAAACTGGAGGAGGCTGAAGCACAAAGACCACCAGTATAAGGCTAGCCTGAGTTACATACTCAGGAGTTAAAAGCTAGTCTGGGTGCTGCATAGAGATCATAAAGAAAGACCAAAAGAAGGAAGGAAGGAAGGAAGGAAGGAAGGAAGGAAGGAAGGAAGGAAGGAAGGA
>JADRCD010209761.1:0-14920 GCA_019843815.1 Montemys delectorum | reverse complement strand
GGAAGGAAGGAAGGAAGGAAGGAAGGAAGGAAGGAAGGAAGGAAGGAGAGGGAGAGAAGAGGGGGGGGAGGGAGGGAGGAAGGAAGAGGAAGGGGATGGGGAGTGAAAAAAAGGAAGAAAGGTTGGCTCAACTGGATAAAGGCACCTGTTGCCAGTCTGAGGAACTGAATTAACACCCTAGACCCATGTGGTAAAGGAGAACCAATTCCTGTAAGGTGTCCTCAGACCTCCACAAGTATACTGCCCATGTGTGCACACCCCCCAACCCCTCACCTCCCCTACCCCACCAAAAAATAAATAAAAATGTAAACCTCACCTGAGTTTGTGAGGTCATTAATCAGTTTGGTTTTGTTTTTTAAAGGGAGGACTTTGCTAGCAGAAATCTAACAAATCTAGGGTATTGCTCTTATGCAGGGCAGGAGTTTCTCTTATTTTTCCTAGCCTGGACACATGCTAAGAGAAGCTATCAGCATTCCAAGTTGCAGCTCTTAGACTTAGCGAGGTAAGGAAAGTACAGAGCCAGCACACGCAGGCCAGGCTGCAAGCATGTGGGAGTTTCACACATCAGAAAACATTACAAAAAGGCGTTGCTCAACCAACTCCTGCCCAAAATGAGACTCGTCTGATAGTCTTTTAAAAAAAAATTTTTTTTTTTAAACATACTCGAACAGAAGAGCTTTTCCTTTTTAAAGCCCTAAACAAATCAAAACTTTGAACATGAGAAAAGGAACCTCATTGGCCCAGATGCTGTGTGGAACTCCCATCCTACCAGGAGGATCTGACTGACTTGGCAGGCCAGCAAAAAAGATGAAATCCAAGCCCCCCCCCCCCTTTCCTAGCCACCTCTGCAATTTGACAAGAAACAGCCTGACAGCTCAGGACCACTTTAGATGCAAATTTTTTCTTTAATAGTACCACAGAATTCATTTAGCTCCTAAGTCTCTTACAATGATTTACAGAGCACTCCCAGAAGCATTGAAGCAAGCCATCACAGGATGAGCAAGCATACATCACTTCTGTGGGTTCAACATCTCTTATATGTCTTGAAAAAAAACCACCCGAGGACACTAGTCAACCCTATCAGAAGTAATCGCTGGGCTGAGACAAGGTCAGGAGGTGTGACCTCACTGTCCTTTCCCACACTTAGCTGGGGTTAGCCTTCTCTAAGGCAAGGCCGATGGCTTAGATCCCCCCCTCCTCCCGCCTCCAGGTAATCAAACGGCACACCCCATGCTCGGCTTCAGGATCACTGACATCACACTCAGTGCCTGTGTGACAATTCCCTCTCGCTTTTAAGAGAATTCCAAACTGAATTTCAGATAAACCCAGGGCAGCCAAGTTATAATAAAACAAGGACCAGGTAAATCTTGGCTGCCACTTTTACTATAGGCAATGGGCATTTTTCTTCTTCTTTTGGTTGTTTTTTGGTAGCTTTAAAACAAGGTCTCTGTAGCCCAAGATCACCTCAAACTCACAGAAGTCCTCCTGCTTCAGCCCCCCTAGTGCGGGGGTTACTGGTGTTGTCACACCCAGCTTAGACTCAGTGTCCAATGAGTGCCATGGTGTATGAATTAAATACTGTTAGAACACCTTCTCTTAGTGTCCATGGAACAAGGCCTCTGGTTTCTGACCTTACTCTGCCTATGTAGAAGAGAGCCAGAAAATAACCAGCCTGTGGTTCATGTGAATGTTCAAAAAAAAATATTTATTTATAAAAAATACAATGGGATCAGTTTATGCTGAGAAATGCAGCAATAAATACAGTTGAAGGAAAACAGAGCGACTCTACAGTAATACATTGGCACAAATGAAGTCTGCAGGCACACCGCCCAAACCTGCACGTCTGCGGCCATTTCTGTATGCACGCTTTTAGAAGCGCCACCCCGGAGAGACCTTGTCAGCTTGGGAAAAGAATGAGTACACATGTAATCACAAATGCACACTGATCATGACTTTATTTAAAACTTAGCAGACAATAACTGCAGGAAAACATCCACGTGTCGGGTTCTAAATCTGCAGCTTAGATTTTAGTTGGCAAAGACCACATTTAGCAAATCAACTTTTTAGTCTTCCATGTACAAGCCAGATACATACTAAACTGTAAAAAAGAAAAAAATAGCTTCCTATAGTTTGAAAATACCAGTTTATGTGTAAGTGTAAAAAAAATGCATAGATCTTCAACGAAAGAGCTGGCTGTCCTCTCCAAGCGTTCCGTCCTTTCCACTCCGTAGGGACTCGAGTTACTGGCTATGCTGTAGGGTTCCTACAGCACTAGAAGGCAGCTATTTAGGGAGGAGGCAGAGAAAGGAGAAAGGAATGTACGTAAGGCATCCTTTAAAGGTACAATAAGCATAATAGTGTTTTAGGAAGACGAGATAAGAATTATTCAAGGCTAGCTTAGGTCTCACTGGAGAAAACAATGGACTAAATACTGCGCTCCTGTGTGTGACTCTAATAATCAATGCCCTGGTCATCGCCATACTGGTACTCTCGAGGGTAGTCATCTGGGTACTCGCCATGATACTCATCCGGGTATTCTGCCTGATAGTCGCTATCACTGATTTCCGACCCATTGGTTCCCGTGCCCTGGCTTCCATTGTGAATGACAGGTTCTGTGGGGGCGGCACAGTACTTGGGGTCATACACTTGCCGCCCAAGCCCATACACGCTCATTCCCTTCTGGGAAGCAACTTTGTTGGTGCCCATTTGTAGGGAAATGGTGGAGTTGTCCACTGGCTGTAGTGTCAGCTTCTGGTCATAGATGTCTCTTCTGGTACCCGGCGCTAACATCCCAGCCTGGTATTAGAACATAACAGTATACAAGGTCAAGGTCAGATAACATTGTCTAAATGACAGGATGCATTAACATGACAACTTTCTATTGGTTCTGATGTGGCCCTAACTTACCAAACTATCCTTACACACTCGTTTTATGACAGGATTTGCTGACTCTTGGGCCGCTGAGCTGAGTCAGGCCCCACTGTAAGATCACTATATGATATCAGACAAATTAACTCACCTTGAGTTTAACTTCCTATAGGTAATACAGAAGCAATATGACAGTCTACTACGTGAAGGACAAAGGAAAACCAAGCCTAGGGCCGGAGACAACAGCTCTGTGGTTAAGAGCACTGGCCACAGAGGACCCGGGGCCAGTTCCCAGCACCTGTACTGCAACTTAGTTTCCATTCAGGGTATCCCATCCATTCCTGACTTCCAAGGGTACCAGGCAGATCCACGGTTCACACACATACATACAGGCAAAATAGCCATATACATAAAAATCAGATACATTTACATTTTTTTTTCCTTGAGTTACCAGTGAACATGGTCTATTAATGAGCATCCAGGTCTCCAATTTTAAAGAGGCACACATGCCTTTAACAAGAACCATGCTGGGCAGATCTCAGCGACTGACTCAGCCTTCTCAAGAGGCTGGCACAGAGAGCCCCCTGCCCCTTCAGACCCGCTCCTTTCTCCCTTTTCACAGTATGTAACTCACACCTCAGTGCCCACTGATGTCAAGCACACAACTTTAGACGTGAGTGAGGGAAACGGCAGGCATGAGTGGCAGCTAAGAGAATCAACTGTGGGTGACAGGGTGCACTCCACACGGGGGAATGACAGATGTCACCGGGAAAACAGGAAGGCCTACCAAAACTCAGTCTCACTATTTTTAGATATAAAAAATCCTGCTGCTTTCAAATAGTTACTGCTATCTCATTGTTTTTTTACTATTTGTGTGGGGGGAGGGGGGCGGGGAGGCGTGGAGAGGACACTAGACAGACGTGGGTCCAAGGGCCATGGTGCATATGTGACAGCTAAAGGGCAACTTTGTAGAGTCAGCTCTCTCCTTCCATCTTCCTGGGTTCCAGGGATCAAACTCAAGCCACCAGATAATCGCCTTTACCCTCCTGGGTCATCTTGTCCACACCCTCATCTATTTAAAAACCTGTGACGACTGATCTTGGCTTTCAGACAGACACACCTGGGAACTGTTACCCTCCATGAAGTAATGAGCTCTATCAGATTGGCCTGTGTGCGTGTCTGTGGGGCATTTTCGTGATTGCTAATGGATGCTGGAGGCCCCTGGGCACGTAGGCCTGAATGGCTAAGAAAGGTAGCTTAGCAAACAAGGGAAGCCAGTAGCTGACACTCCTCTGTGGTCTCTCTGCTCCAGCTCCTGCCTCCAGGTTCCTGCCTCAGCCGCCCTGGAGGATGAACGATGGCGTGGAAATGTAAACCGAATAAGCCCTTTCCTCCCCATTATTTTAAAATTTAACTAGCATTTCATACAAATTCATTTCTGTTAAATTAATATTTCCTACGAATTCTGACTAAATAGCTCTGACCAGAAATGCCAAATAATCTTATATAACCACTTAAATGGGCTCCTTTAAAAAACAAAACCAAAAGGGCCAGGGGAGAACCAATCATCCTTTCCTTGGCTTTTGGAGTAGAAACACACATATCACTTTTTTTCTTCTGGTTAGGCAGAAAAGCCAGCTGTTCTTACTGCCAACCAAAACCATTAGTCGCTCTACACTTTTCAGACGAGAGAAAGGGTCCTTTGATTCTTTTGCCCTCTCAGCAAAATCTACTTTCCTGAAGACTAAAAATATTATGGAAAAAATACCATTTGAGAGTCTAGCTACCCGCTACAGGGTCAGCGCTAACTTAGCATACCCTTCTCGGCCCTTTGCCTCAAGTATTAAAAAGACTCGACTTACCTGGCTGGCTCCTTTGTTGGTTCCCATCTGCAGGCTAATCGTGGTCTGGTCAAAGGGTTTGTCTGTCTGCATCTTGGGATCATAGAGATGCCTCCGAGTCCCATAGGCTGTCATGCCCGCCTGGCTGGCACATTTGTTGGTTCCCATCTTTTAAGTTAAAAGGTCAGCATTAATTATCAGAAGTCAATCACAGCATACGCACAAGAAAACGTTCTGTGTTTCTAAGGAAATGTAAAGTACATCGGGGGTGGGGGGGTGGGGGGTGGGGTGTAATTCAGAGCCAGAGGTCTCACCTGTCAATTCCCAAGCACCAAAATAGAAAAAGAAAAAAGTAAGGAAAGCCAGGGACTTACGAATTCCTGAGCTAAGGAATTTGCTCAGGCAACTAGGTATGAACTCCCCTCTGTGCTTTGGAAAAACTGTGTGAAGGCTAATTTCTTTAAAAAGAAAAATTCCAAATACTCTTAAATAAAAGAAACTGACAGCACAGCTAGCCGCCTGTGAACGTGCAGAAGGAGATGTATTATTAAATAAGAAGTCATGTGCTGGCAGAACTCCAGCTAACTAACTTCCCTGCCGCTCTTTTCTCTGCTCTCTGAAGCACAGGTACCAGATTCAAGTGCATCCTCTTCAGAGAAACCACAGCGAGTGGAGAAGACAACAACGCCTCCAACTACAGCTACAACTGCATCCAGCCTTATTCTTGTGGTCAGCTACTAAGTTCACCTCCCAGAACTGTATAATCGGGGGAGAAGGGGGAGGGGGGAGAAGGAAGAAGAGGAAGAGGAGGAGGAGGAGGAACAGCAGCAGCTTATAAAAAAAAAAAAATCTTGTACTTTGTGCGGGCTGAATCCATAGCAATCTTCCACTGCAAGTGCAGCCTCTAACTCAAGAGTTAAAACAGGAAAGCAAACGCCAGGCACTCAGGAACCATCAACATTTGGGGGGGAGGAATATATGTATTTCCTCAAGTCTCTGGCCAGAACCAGAACAGGGCAGTAAGAGGATGGCGAAAAGCAGCAGGTTCTGAGGAATAATTAACTTCTCTCCCCTGCTGAGAACTACAGAGCCCAGGAGCACCCCGAGCAGCCTGTGGAAAGGGGAGGGCTGTTCCTACAACTTAAGAGTTTTCTCCTTAAAAATAAATAAGTTTTTGACTTCGATTCTTTTTTTTGAGACAATCTCACATAAATGCAGGCTGGCCTTGCACTCCCTAGGTAGTCAAGGATAATCTTAAAACTCCCAATCCTCCCCTTCCCGAGTATCGAGGTCACAGGTGTACCTCACTATGCTTGGGGGACATTTAAAAATTCTATTACTAAAAAGGAAAACCCCTACACTAGGAAAGATTCGAACAATACATTTAAGACGCCCCCCCCCCCCGAAAAAGGAATGGGGGAAGTCACTGCAGCATTAACGTTCCTATAACTGCAACTAAAGTTTGCAACAGACATCTGCGAATACCCTTGGGTTTCATTTGCATATGTGTCTAGCGCCACACCCACACATAGAAGCCCACCTTTTACAAAAAGAAACATGCCTCTTTAGAAATTAACAGTATTTTTGTAACTTTGTCTCTTAACCTGCCTTTCAAACGCTGATGTAAAGTTTTAGGCTACGCGCTCCATTCTTGCGAGGAGTTCTAACGTGCTAACTGATGAGTGCATCTGGATTCTTCTTTCCAATTCCCCACCATTTAGACAAGGTGTACTTTTAAAATTAAAGCCACCCCAGTCAAGAGGCCGGCACACCAGGGCGGCCCTCAGCACTAACACCGAGTGGCTGTGTTTTGGTGACACTCTCCAGGGAGACTGTAAAAGTCACCTTTAACCAAGCGCTTCCCAAGGACTGAGAGAGCCCAGTCGGCAAGGCTGATACAGCACCGCACATTACCAGTGCAGAACGACTCCGGCATGGCATGCTGGTCTTTGTAGACATTGCCTCTCTTGGTCGATAACATCTAATTTATAACGTGCATTTTTTTTCCTTTTTTAAAGATAATACGGTTATCTATATAAACAATTTAATTTTCTAGACAAACAATGGTCAAGCTGGGTGACATAACTTTTTTTTTTTTTAAAAAAAACACCATCATTTTCTTACACCTATTATTTGATTTTCATCTGTTGAGACCAGGTCTCATTCTATAGACCGTGCTGGCCTTGAATTCATATGTAGCCAGGATGGCTTCAAACTCGGAGCAATCCCCTAACCTTAGCCTGCTAACGGCTGGGATTACAGGTACATTGTGCCATGCCCTATAGGTCTTATATAGATAAAAACTGTGAAATCCATGTATATATATTTAAGCAACCTAAATTATGGAACTTCCATGCATATTTTACTAGTGAGAGGCATAATAACATTTTGTGTGGCCATAGTTAATGACACTCTGTAGTTGAATGGAAAAAAAAAAGAGAGAGAGTATCACACCACTTACCTGTAAACCAATTACACTCTGGCCAGCCTTTAATTTGCCTTCATCAAAACGTCTTGTTTGTTTTTCTGCATACTTAACGCCAATGTCAATGGTTGTATGAAATCCTTTTGTTTTCGCCTAGACAGAAACACATTCACCACCTGAGCTGGAACACAGAGATTCTGCCAGCAGCATTTTGAAGAGGAAACAATGAAGAAATATGAAGAAATGCTGTCCACAGACAGGCTCGACGGTGAGCTCATTTCATACTTAGGCCTATTCAATGATAACACTGTACCCTCTGAAACTCGAGGGCTCTCATTAACCTATCTAGCCCAAGCTGATGTCAGCAGCGTTTTCACAAAGCTAGCAATTACAGAAGACGCAGGCCCCTCCCCCCACCTAGTCTCTGCATCCCTGGGAGAACGATGGTGTCATCCATCACCTACGTGCAGGATCGAGTACCTACCAGACCTGCTAGAGCCACCAGCGTGGTCTGAACCTGGGTCATGTTGCCGTTCTCAAAAAGGTCGTTTGCTTCGAATATATCATGGGGCTTCATGCCGTAAGCCTGGATAGCTTTAATGAAGTTGCCGATATTCTCCAACTACAAACAGAAAGAGCCATACAAGGTTTGAGTCCTACCTAATGTAGTAAGCACACAACTTAGTCTCTAAAAGGGCTTATGGAACAGTCTTCTAAAAGCAGGGTTTTTTTTTTTTTTTTTTTTTTTCCCTGTTCTTGCTTTGAGACAGAATCTCTTGAAGCTCAAACTTATATAAAACTGGTCATAGAGCCAACAAGGATCTTGGATTTCTGATCCTGTTGCTCAGGCTCCACCCCTATCCCCCCCCCCCAGACCCGGTGCTATATATAATTACAGATGAGCACTACCTGTCCCTATTTATGGTGTGCTGAGGATCAAATCCAGGAGTTCACGTATGCTAGGCAAGCACGCTACAAACTGGGACCGCAAGGGCAAAACTGGCCAAGTGTATACGTGTGTGTAGTATGCACTTATGTATGGTGGTACACGTGGTTAGGTGTACGTGCCTGTGTCCGTGTGTACATTTGACGGCTAAAGGTTGACATTTGGTATTCCTCGCCCCACTCCCGACCCCATCATCCTCCACTGAGGCAGGGAGAGACTCTGATACACCCAGGATGCACCTACTTAGTCAGTCTAGCTAGCCAGCTTGCCCTGGCAATTCCTGTGTCACCCCTCCCCCGCGAAACTGGGATCGTGGTCCACCCGGCTTTTACAAGGTTCTGAACTCCAGCACTCAGGCGTGGGTGGCGAGCCCTTTGTACACTACTCTCAGGCCTACCATCCTTGCACATGTTTAAGAACTCTAGGCCAGACCTATCCAGGCCTGGATTTCTCTTTGCCAAAAATAGCACACATGCATCAATAGTTCACTATGCATTTTAAATTTAGTTTCAAAGCAAGCTGATTGATAAATGGTCACTGTCTCCCAAACATAGTTAAGACCAAATCACAGCGGGGCAGTGGTGGTGTACACCTTTAATCCCAGCACTTGGGAGGCAGAGGCAGGTGGATTTCTGAGTTCAAGGCCAGCCTGGTCTACAGAGTGAGTTCCAGGACAGCCAGGGCTACACAGAGAAACCCTGTCTCAAAAAAACAAACAAACAAAAAAACAACAAAAAAACCCAAATCACTAGCCAATGGCACTCCATATACTGATGAAAAGAAGCTGCGATGCAATGTTGCATCAAGAACTAAGTCAGTGCATTAAATGCCTTGCTCCCCCCCACTTCATCCTTATGGTGCAGATGGCATTTGTGGAAAAGTTTATCAAATCCAAGGTAGACTGACTAAATGTAAAATCATCTAAAACTAAACATAAAATCACAGGGCCAGTTCAATCAGCAACAATGGCAACATTTTTAGTGGCAAAAACAAATATAGCCATGTGCACAACTTTCTGTACACACACACACACACACACACACACACACACACACACACACACCCCACACCAACAACTGCAAATAATACAAACATTTCGGCTTTTTTTCACCAAGTAAGAAGAAGCCAGCTGGAGTAGTGCAGCTTATAATTTATAATATGCAGTGTGACTTGTAGTTCTTGAGAGGCAGAGGCAGGAATGGTCCGAGTTCTGTCCATCATGGAGTGTATAATGAATGTGAGGCTAGACTGGGCCTACAATGTGAAACCCTTATCTCAAGCAAGAGGAGGGAGGGAAAACTGGGAGAGGAGGGAGGGAGGGAGGAAGGGAAGGGGAAGAAGAGAGGGAAAGAGGAGAGGTAGGGAAGGACCAGAAAGGAAGGAAGAAAAAGAAGAGGGGGAGGGAGGAAAGGGGTGGGCAGGAGGTTGTCCATCTAACAATTACCTGCGGCCAGTTTAGTGACGACTCGTTGACTTTCTTCACAGAGCCTGGCTGCAGCTTGTTGATGAGTCTAAAAACAAAATTACAATGACACTTTATGGCTGAAAACCAAGAGCCAGAATATTAAGCTGATTCCCTGAATGTCAGTGAGGGAAAGCATTACACACAGTGGTAGAATGTCAAGGTCAACATTCTAGCCAGGGAACCTGCATCAAGCCAAAAGCCCACAGACAGGAACGGGAGAAACAAAGGCTGCTCGGAGGGCCACTCACTCGCAGAGGATGATGCCGTCCTTCAGCCCCAGCTGGAAGTTGGTCCCAATGCCCAAGCCTGTCACCTCTTCTATCCAGTTGCGCAGATCTTCCTCGGCCTGCTGGTCATACTTGGATGCGATCTGAAATATAAAGTTCCCAAGCTTCAGAGGGACTCAGTAATGGGGACACCCATTGCTGGCTCAACAATGTCATCTGTCTTCGTTCATTATCCACTAAGCCCCACGCAGGAGAGTTTGCTGGTGACCTTAACCAGCTGTTGCAGCTGCAGTAACTACGCACAGACCGACCCTTGGTGAAGGCAGTGTCAGTTAGGGACCAAGGAGAGACTTCAACAATACAAGATGAAGTCCCAGTCAAGCACGATGCAAGGGGCAGGATTTAGCAGAGTGTTGCAATATGCCATCAGCTGGACCTTAAACCTTTAAAGACTGAGTCACAAATCACCACATTCCAAAGGAGGATGGGGAGAGATTCCGACACATGGGACTATTTAACACAGTATCTCAGCTATCTAGAACATACCATTCCAGGAGTTTCCCAAAGTTCTGGGATCGGCCTTCTATTACAGAAATTACACATTACACTGCACTGGAATGTGTGGTCACCGAACACAGTAAGTATACTTTTTTTTTTTAAAGCCTATAGCACCCGGTATTCCCAAGCAGTCTCCCATCCAAGTACTAACCAGGCCCCACCCTGCTTAGCTTCCGAGATAAGATGAGATCGGGCGTGTTCAGGGTGGTATGGCCGTAGACCAGTAAGTATACTTTTAAACACACATTTTAAAAACAGTTCTCGTGACTTAAAAAAACCACTACCCTTGAATTTCACAACAATACCATAAACCTACGCCTTTTCTTTTCTTTTTTGAGATGTATTTCTTTATTGTATGTCAATAGGTGTTTTGCTGGTATGTGTTATCTGTGCACCATGCAGTGCCCATGATGACCAGAAGAAGGTATCAGTTGGGGTCCCTGGAACTGGAGTTATAAAAGGATGTTAGCCATCAAGTAGGTGGCATCCTAAAATTCTATTTTGTTTTTGTCTTTTGAGACAGGGTTTCTTTGTGTATCCCTGGCTTTCCTGAAATTCACTCTGTATAGACCGGGCTGGCCTTGAACTAACAGAGAACTGCTCGCCTCTATCTCAAGAGTATTGGGATTAAAGGCCTGACCCACCACTGCCCAGCCACTCTTAAACTTTTTAAAAAGTGAAATAAATATTTAAAAAAGGCATCCAGCACACCTTTAATCCCAGCTCTTGGAGATCAAGTCCAGTCTGGTCTACAGAATGAGTTCCAGGACAGCCAGGGCTACACAACAGAGACTGTTTCAAAAAAGGGGGGTGGAGGTGGGGGCACGTTCATAGCTGGAAGCAAGACAAGATCACATAGTCTTGTCTTTTCATTCAGCATAGCTAAGAATGCCAAGCAGTCACACTCAGGCAGAGCCCAGGGGCTAGCGAGGAGCTGGGGCCTCAATCACAAAGCTGTCAGAAATGGAAATGAACAGCGGGGATGTGTGCTGGCTATAAAACATAATTAGGCTTAATTACTGAGCAAGGCACATCACTACATGGCTCAAGAGGAAGTCCTTGGAGTTCAGGTCTAACTAGCCAGGCAGGAGACAAGCACAACTATGTAGGTCTTGAGGCTGCATTTGTGTCCTACGAGGGAATCGTGGGGCAGCAGGGACAGGGTGGACAGGTAAGGAGCTGGCTAGTGTATGTCTAACAACAAAGGTCAGCAGAGTCTTAAAAAGAAATGAGCTCAACTGACCACACTTGACTGTGGTTCCTCTCCAGTAGACAAGACATGACAACGGTGCCTTTTCATTCCCTGCCCGCCCCGCAAGGTGAACAAAGATGTTTCTCACGTCAAATAAATGAAAGAGTCACATCATCCTCTTGTAGCCTCATGAAAGCTTTCGGAAAGCCCTGGAACAGCGACAGAGCTGCTGACGGCGGCAGGTGCCTCCCCTCCCCCATCACCAAGGGGAGGCTCCGCTGAAGTAAACACGATTTCAGGGATTACTGTGTCCCCTTCACACTCCATTACCCATAATTAGAGAAATGGGAACGGATAATGGATAATTTACTTCAACTGTGTGTTTGCTTAACCAGGATTACAAAAGGAAATCTAACAGGTTTCTACTGTAAGACAGCACTGCAGAGTTTCGGATCAAATCCAGCCTGGAGGCTAGTTCATACTACAGTATAAGGTATATACCTCACGTGCCACAAGGTTCCTGCTCTTGTCCTCATTCCTTGAGAAGGTCTCCTTTTTTTTTTCCTTTAAAGATTTATTTATTTATTATATGTAAGTACACTGTAGCTGTCTTCAGACACTCCAGAAGAGGACGTCAGATCTCGTTTCGGATGGTTGTGAGCCTCTATGTGGTTTCTGGGATTTGAACTCAGGATCTTCAGAAGAGCAGTCGGCGCTCTTACCCGCAGAGCCATCTCTCCAGCCTGAGAAGGTCTCCTTTTATTCCATGCCAGCTCGGGTCACACTGGGCTGGGTGGGGAGTGGGAGGTGGGGGTATGGATAGTAAAGATTCTGCCTAAGAGTCCACCTTGTCAGTGAGGGACAAGCAGGAGTACTCTCCTACTCCAGATGATCTGTCTCCTCCAGCACAGCAGACAGGTCCATTTTTGTGTGAAACTTCACACCAGTCCTCACTAGGAGCCTAACTTCTGATCCAGTCAGCTCCTGTCCCCACAGCAGCAAGACTGACTTCAACAAGTTCTCTAAGTTCCTTCTAGTTGTCTCCACAATGAGAATCATCAAGATCTGCAGACTCGGGGCTGGAGAAATTGGTTCGGCAGTTAAGAACACTGTGCTCTTCCAGAGGGTCTGAGTTTAATTCCCAGCAACCACATGGTGGCTCACAGCCATCTGTAATGGGATATGATGCCCTCTTCTGGTGTGTCTGAAGACAGCTACGGTGTACTCATATACATAAAATAAACAAATCTTAAAAAAAAAAAAGGGGCGGGCAGTGGTGGTGCACACCTTTAATCCCAGCACTTGGGAGGCAGAGGCAGGCGAATTTCTGAGTTCGAGGCCAGCCTGGTCTACAGAGTGAGTTTCAGGACAGCCAGGGCTACACAGAGAAACCCTGTGGTGGGAGGCAGGGGGGGGGGGAACTGCAGACACATGGTGGCACAGACATACATTCAGATAAAACACCCATGCACATAAATAAATAAATAAATAACAAAGTTGTAATCCCAGCACAAGAAGACAGAGGCAAGTAAAATTCTGTGCCATAAAGCCAATGTGAGCTACAGTGCGCTGCAGGTGGAAAATATTACCTTGCTTTTTCAAGTATAGAGATGAAACTGTTTGTCTTAGAGTTTCTATTCCTGCACAAACATCATGACCAAGAAGCAAGTTGGGGAGGAAAGGGTTTATTGAGCTTACTTCCACATTGCTGTTGATCACCAGAGGAAGTCAGGACTGGAACTCAAGCAGGTCAGGAAGCAGGAGCTGATGCAGAGGCCATGTAGGGATGTTCCTTACTGGCTTGCTTCTCCTGGCTTACTCAGCCTGCTCTCTTATAGAACCCAAGACTTCCAGCCCAGGGATGGCACTACCCACAAGGGGCCCTACCCCCTTGATCACTAATTGAGAAAATGCCCCACAGCTGGGTCTCATGGAGGCACTTCCCCAACTGAAGCTCCCTTCTCTGTGGTAACTGCAGCCTGTGTCAAGTTGACACACAAAACCAGCCAGTACACTGTTACAGGGGCTGTTCTTTGCAGGATGGTGGTGACAGCTTTTAAAAAATAACCTTTTATTAGTATGTGTGTGCGTGCATGATGTAAAGGGGGGGGGTGTCAGAGAACAATTCAGAGTTGGTTCTCTCCTTCCCCCTTGGGTTTGAGGCAGGGTCTCTCTTGTTTCTACAGATAATATAGAGGTCAAATGGAGCTGCCCTGTAACAGAGGGACGGTCTCACCTAGACACTGCAGAATAATTTTAAAAGCCCAGCACCAGGTATGGGATACCTTTTTGTAGTGGTATAGAACCTCGCAAACATTACAGGCTATGGCCAGCCTTCTTGCCTACCCCCCAGAATTTGATGCTAAGACACCATATATACTTGAGTCATAGAGCGTGGAGGAATCAAACTGGTTCTGGCTGGAAGTCAGTCTCCTACTGGGAGAGAAAAAGCAAACAACAGCTGTGAACCTTGAAAGCAACTGGCCTGGCAAGATCTGGCCACTGGTGAAACAGAGAGCAGAGGTTGAGGAGAACCATGCCTGGGCACAGCCGGTGGAGCCTCCTTACAGAGGCGCGACAGCATCTTCCTGCAACACACAGGGTGACAAGGGCAGAGAGGGGGTCTGGTGTGTGACAGACAAACTTAGGACTCTTCAAAGCTTGGCTCACTCAACAGCTTCATTTCTTGGTACTAAAATCTGGCAGAGTAAGGAGACATTAGGAGAAAGGCTATGAGGATCAAGTGACAGTTACAGACAAGGTAAGAAATGCCAGGTGAACTATAATATATAAATCTCTCTTCATCGCCCCTCCCAGTCTCACCCCCTTCCTCAAAGTAAGCGCAATCCTCTGTCAAATAAAACATAAAACAGAGGAAAAAGATTCCCATCACAAACCACAAGCCCTAAGGGCCCGTGCTTCCTAAGCGTAGAAAGAGACACTCCATCAGATAAAAAGCCTTCTAGCTGCTAAGAGGCAGCCCGGGACTGGCTGGTTTTAGAGACGGTTCCCTGGAAGTCTTTAACAGGGCAGGGAGGCAAAAGGTCTCAAAGACATCTCAGCAATGGACAAGAAGCAAGCCCTGTGCTGTTTTGGGGTGCAGCAAGCATTCAACAAGAAGTAGCTGGCATGCCAGGCAGTGGTGGCGCACGCCTTTGATCCCAGCACTTGGGAGGCAGAGGCAGGTGGATTTCTGAGTTTGAGGCCAGCCTGGTCTACAGAGTGAGTTCCAGGATAGCCATGGCTACACAGAGAAACTCTGTCTCGAAAAATCAAGAGGAGGAGGAGGAGGAGGAGGAGGAGGAGGAGGAGGAGGAGGAGCAGCAGCAGCAGCAGCAGCAGGAGGAGGAGGAGCAGCAGCAGCAGCAGCAGCAGCAGCAGCAGCAGCAGCAGCAGCA
>JADRCD010209760.1:31636-61844 GCA_019843815.1 Montemys delectorum | reverse complement strand
GGGGGGGGGGATGAGGAGTGCCTGGGAGGAACTACTCACTCTCTGCCTATCTGCCCGCCACCCCACCAGGGAAGCAAGCTGGCATAGCCCATGTGAGGACAGCTGCAGGAATCAGTGTCAAACCAGTGCCAACTCTGTTATCTATCTCCACCCATCTCTGATACAGAGTAGGCATTCACAGTCCCCATAAAAGCAGCAGGTCAGAACTCCATTGGGACCCTGAAAGAGGGCGGGCAACAGGTCCCCATGAGCAGTGGGCCAGCCAGGGAAAGCTCTACCAGAAACTCACCTCAGCCTCGTTCTATACTCATCCTCAGACACAGCCTCACCAGGGAACTCGGGGGCCTCTGTGGGCCCCCACTCAGGAGACAGCTGGTGAGGAACAGGTGTCAGTTAGAGGTAGTCTGTGAGCTCTGGCTCTGCCCCTGTGGAGACTGGGGACTCCTATCCTCCTAATGAGGGCAACAATGCCAGAGTCCGCTAGGTTGGTGACCTGAAGACCCTCTCCCCTGAGTCCCCCGGATAAGTACCTTGAGCCTCTTGTCCAGGTAGGCAGGTGACACCCAGCCCTGCCTGGAGGGGCTGGATTTGGTAGGCTTGGTGCGTACAAGCCAGCGCAGGGGATGGGCTGAGTCAAGGACCTCCACATACTGGCCTTCTCTCAGAATGATGGCATCCTGCTCAGCTCCCAGGGGCAGATAGTCAGCTGTGACCACATAGATGTCAAAGATCTGATTGGGTAGGGAGATGAAATGAGTTGCGGGGTGGAGAGGATAGGGTTGCCAGCTAGCCCTGTCAGGGGCCCCCAGCAGCCACCAGGGAAAGGAAGGTGAGAAGCCTCCCAGAGCCCAGGGTGATCAGCCACACCTGTCAAGTCCCAGAACACAGGACAGCAGTCGTCAGGAATGTGGATATTCTCCCTTGGCTTCCCCCAAAAGAAAGCACCACACCCTCAGGGACTCTAGTCAGGGATGTCTATACTACTCGTTGATGTCCTATCACCTGCCCGCCTGCCACCAGGAACCTAAGAGGATGCCTGCTACACCGGAGGGAGATGGGGGAGGGGAGGAGGAAAGGAGAAGGGCGGGTGAAAGGAGGAGGGAAGAGGACTCAGAAGAAGCGACTGTATAGGAAGGCCTGGGGAATGGACCTGGTACCTCACCAGTTCCCACCTCCAATGTGTCTTGGGAACAGAAAGCAAACCCTGCGTCTCTCAAACCAGGAGCTCATCTCCTGATGCCCTGTAACACACTCATTCTCCAGGACCTTCCTGGGATCTTGCACCTCTCATCCCTATACCATCTTCCAGGAGCCCCCTCACCCCGTCGTGTTCCCCAAGGGTCCTGGCCCACCTACCTCACCACGGGAGTCCCCATCCTCTGACTCTGAGGAAGACTCTTGAACACTGGAGGAAGGACGTGACCGGCCATGTCGAGGAGAAGCAGATGGTGTCTTGGACTCCTCATCGCTGTCACCTCCAGGCACCTGGAGTTTGGCTGGATGGGCACAAAGGTTGTGATGTCCCCCCAGCCCCACAACACCCAGAAAGCTTCCAGATCTTGGAAGCAAGAGAGCCTTTGGAAGCTCAAGAGCACTTGGTCCCAGCACCCCCTTGAGACATGCCCTAGCACCTCACCCTGAGAGATCTTGGCCGATACCATCTCTGTGATCTGTGAGGTGAGTTTCTGCAGGAACTCTTCTGTGCCCACCTCAGCAAGGGACAGATGACTGTGGGCCTCCTCAGCCACCAGGGACTCACCTGGGGTGATAAAAGTGAGCCTCAATCAACCATCCTCCCCCCAGGTATCTACTGAATATTCTTTACACCACAGGCCCACTTTTGGCCCTAAGGGATGTGAGACGCACAAGGCACCAGGCTTCCTGATGGTGCTGGGCTTGGCAAGGGAGAGCAGCCTCTAGAGATGGGGTGGTGAGGCTAGCCATATGAAGTCATAGTAGGCTTCAGCAGGCTGTGGTCTGAGCCAATGGGCCTAAGAGCAAGAAAAAAAAAAAAAAAAACAAGCCTGGACAGAGGGGACATGGTAGATGCAGCTGAGGAACAGTGTAGGTGGCTGAGGACCAACAGGGTACCCATTAGGCAGGCAGTCAAGGGACATCAGCCAACTGGAGAGTGGATGGCACACCCAGGATCTAGGATATGATTTGGGCACAATAGGTGCAAGTGAACAGCAGGTAGCTTGTGGAGAGTGGACACAGTAGCAGCAGGTGGCCATCAGAGCTATGGGGTAGTGAGTGACAAAGAAGACAGAGCTACACAGGGGTCAGGCCTTGATTATCAGGCTGTGGAGGACATGGAATATGGTTCCTGCCACCTCTACTCTCCATGCCAGGCTTACTGGCCTCCACAGCCCACTGGGTATGAGCTCTGAGTCTAGGTTAGGCCTCCCTTGGGATCCACTGAGGTCATAAATGGCTCCGACTCCAACCAAAGCTCAGCACAGGAGTGTGAGAACCCCTAACCCAGCACTGTTGCCAGGCAACTTCTCTTCCACGTGGCCTAGCTTGGGGTAAAGGGCTCCAGATGTGCCCACCCTGCCTGTACCTTTCCTTTGCCCGACAAGATCAGCAAAACCTGCGGATTCTGACATCTGGGCTGAGACAGCTTGACTTGTCCTGTGGAAACAGGGGCATCGTGAGAGGCCCGAGGTAGGAGCTACCACCTTCCACCCTTGGGCAGAGGCTCCTGACAGGAAAAGGGTCTGGAGGCAATGGTCTAGGACACCAGTCCAGTCATCTCTACACCAGAGGGATCCTGAGAAACCCTCATGCTACATTGGAGAAACTAAGGCACGGGAGGGAAGGGCCGAGCCCAGGTACATAGCCTGTGCAAGCCACAGCTGGTCTATATTGCGGGACAGGCTGGGCTTCACCGGCAAGCAGCATAGTTGTCCTGTTCCCAGTTCCCAGGCCTGGTCTTCGATCTTGGCCCTGAGGCCTTTGGAGAGCCTCACTTACCCTTGCAGGAAGGAGGAAATGAGGGCCTCCTTCACTCTCTCCTGCTCTTCTTCTTTGGCTACTGTCAAGAGAGTGGCGAGCCATCAGCATGAATTCCCAGACTCTGAAGCATCTAATTCCAGTCCAGATATCCTCAGGACATTTGAGCTGCCCCAGGAATCTGGACTGTATTCTCTGAACCCTGAGCAACGACTGTTCTCAAATGGTCTTGCCCCACTCCTGACTGTGGTAACCAAGAACATGAGTCTACCCTCAGAGTGCCAGCACACAGAGGGGTGGTGGGTGAAGCTCTGGAGCAGAGAGCTCAGCTCACCCTGGAGACCCCTTATACAGAGCAGGTATGAGTGCTGGACCTGAAACACTCTGGAACCCCACACCAAACTCTCCTGCACTGTGAGACCTGAGATGCTTGGGGGTGTCCTGATGAGAGAATGCAAGGGGGAAGAGAAGTCTGGTCCTGGTATAGATGTTTAAGGTCAACATGCCCACCCACCCCCCAAAAGCCGGAGTCTGTACACTGTCCAGGTCTTATGCCCCTTCCATGGACATGATCCTGCCTACCCCCGAGCCTTCACTCACAGCCGGAGATGTGCAGACTGGCAGAGCACAGTGCCTGGCCAGCAGCGTTGGTGGCAATGCATGTGTAGGTGCCCTGGTGCTGTCGGCCTACGTCCAGCAGGACCAGGCTATGCTGCTTGGAAGAGCTGGCCATGGTGTAGCCAGGGGTATCAGGGCCAATCCACAGCACTCCCTTCTCTGCCTCCTCCTTGAGCCAATGCACACTGGGAGCTGGGTGTCCTGAGGGACAGAGGGCAGTGAGTTCATCCCTGATAGTGACAGAACCCCACCAGGAACTGGGCCCGCCCCCAGGGACAGAGCATCGTGGGTAGCTGTCATCCTGTCTGTGAGTTACCCCACCTTCCACCTTCACTGAAAAGGTGATGCTGGAGCCCCTCTTTACTTTCTTGGGGGTGAACTTCTCCAGGATTCGGGGTGGCACCAGCCTCTCATGAACATCTGGAATGACACAGCCAACCCATAGGTATCAAAACAAAATTAAAACAAAACAAAACAAAACAACAAAAAAAGCCCACCTCTGGTGTCCTAATCCCAGAGGATCCCCTGAAACCTATGTCCATTGGCTACTTCTGTGGCAGCCAGCCCTAGGTCCATTCACTCTGGCTTCCTATCTGTGGTCTACTACCCTCTCGTGCCCATGTGGGGCTCTCTCACCTGATGCTGGCTTCTCTTCTGGTTCACTGGGACCTGAAAACACAGAGGCAGACTCTTAGCACTCATAGGTGCTCTGACCTCTAACCCCGTGCATGGTGCTACGCTGGTCCTGGTAGCCCCACTCCCAGGGCAAAGATACCCAAACTTCTTGAAACCTCGGCTGGAAAGCTGTGGCACTCGCCACTTAGCATGAGGATGGCCACAGGCCACATGGACCTACTGGATGACATACTGCTACCCATCCTTGTTATCCACAGCCTCCCCAGATCTGTGGCCTTTATCCGTACCCAAATGCATGGGCAGGTGCACAAACTTAGCAGCTTAGGAGACGCATCTCCCAAGCTCTGGCAAAAGAGACCAACAGGAAGCACTGAGTCACTCATAGCAAGACAGATTTGGTGCAAGTTTGTAATTCATTTTTCATGTTCAGGAAGAAGTGGCCCCAAGGCCACCGTGGTCACCTGTTCCCTGCAGGGATGAGTTCTGGCCATCTGAGTCTCTGCTCACTGGAGCAATGACTGCAGAGCCCAGGCCCTAAGGCTTGCAGCTCACCTCTGCTTAGTCCTTCAGGACACCCACCTCGGACCAGCAGCCGGGCTGACGAATAGGCAGCACCCACAGCATTGCTGATATAGGCTGCATACTGGCCGCTGTCCTCCCGAGTGACAGAGACAATCTCCAGGGTGTGCAGGGTCTTTTTGTCAGTCATGCGGATGTGGTCAGATGTGGTCAGGGGCTGGCCATCTTTGAACCAGTACAGTTTGGGAGCTGGATAGCCTGAAGTAAACAAAGGCAGGTGGTCATTCCCAAGACCATCTCCCAGTGATAACAGAAGACCCAGAGCAGAGGTCCCTCAGAGACCAAAGGGACAGGACACATGCATGACCATCCAAACACTGCTGGCTGGGATCCCCTCCCAACTGTGGCTGGTAGGATGTGTCCTCTGTTCTGTGGGACAATGCCAATCCTCACCAGCTCCTCACCTTTCACCTTGAGCTGGAACTTGGCCAAGCGTGTGCCAGGGGCCACTTGGAGGTCTTTCAGTTCCTCTAGCACCTGGGGAAGCTGCCCCTCATCTGACTCCGTCCCCTCTTGCTCGCGGCTGGCAGGAAAGACAAACAAGGGCCACACTCATAAAGCAATAGGTAAGAAGGCTCAAGGCAGGAGGGCCACCGGAGAGGTGTCAGACATGGAGGGATACTGATGTTCCCCCAAACTGAGGGACAGAGGAAACAGAGCCACCATGGCCAGGTGGAAGTCGCCAAGATTTGGCTTGTCAATCCAAACGCCCTGACCCCTGTCTGGAGATAGCAAGGTTGCCTCTTCAGAGTCCCTGGGAGAGTCAGCCACTGAACAGTTCCATCTCTGAGGGACCTTACCTGGATAGGTATCCCTGGGCGCTGAAGTAGGAGGAAGTCTCAGTAGCGTCAGCGGCAGTGTCATAGTCTGTGCTGGTCACTGGAGAAGGAAGGGTGAATCTGAGTCAAGGTCTAAAACACATGTGCACTGGGACCACCTTGTCCCTAGGAGGCTCTGACCATGCCATGCCGTCTTGAGGCAAGCTACCTGCATTCAACATGGAGAAGGACAACAGCTTCATGCACCTGCCCTGTCCCAGCTCGTGACTGGACCCACACTTCCAGGCTATAACTAACTGTAAGCCTTTTGGGCCCAATGATCTATAGCTGTCAAACAATTTGCAGTCTTCATCAATTACAATGGCACAGGCAGAACCCTTCAGTTCCATCTTATAATACCACGAGGAGTTAAAGAGACATTGACCTCAAAAACCAACTGCTAGGGACTTTCTGTACAGGACATGGTAAGAGAGACTAGATTTCCCAAGTGTTATGCTGTTACACATGGAATGTCCATGGCCTCAGAAACACACATTTTAAGACATTAATCTTGGGCTGGCCAGATGGTTCAGCGGGTAAAGGTGCTTGTCACCAAGTCTGGTGACCAGAGTTCAATCCCTGGAACCCAATTGGTTGAAGGAGAGAACCAACTCTCACAAATTGTCCTCTGACAACCATACAAGTGGCATGGCACACATTCATACACACGTGTGCACATATGCGCGCGCACACACACAAACACGTATGTGCACGCACAACATATAAAAATAATTAATCAGTGTGGTATTGGTATTAGGAGTGGGGTCTTTGGGAGGTGACCAGACCACGCCCAGCTCAGTCCAGCACTCACGTTCCACACGAAGCTCAGCCTTGGTGGAGGAGACACCCATGCTGTTCTCTGCCAGGCAGCGGTAGACACCCATGTCTGCCGGCACCACAGCTGTGATGATGAGCTGGTGACCCCCCTGTTGGTCCTCGTTGATCATGTAGTGGTCATCCTCTTCTAGCAACTTCCCATCCTTGAACCAGCGCACACTGGGCACAGGCTGGCCCGTTACCACACAGTCGAAGCTCATGGGGTAGCCATCCTGTACGTCTTGGTTCTGCAGCTCAGTCAGGAACACTGGGGCTGGCACAAGCAGATAGAGGGTGTCGAGAGTCAGCAATGGGGTGCCCATCATACCCAGATACCACATACATGCAGGTGGCCATTAGAAGATGGTGTGAAACAGCAGCCTTTCCTAGAAGGCATTTCCCAGACTCCCCAACTGGACACCCTGAACTTCTCTCCTTTCTCCCTTCGGTCTCTAAAAATTGTTCTTGGTGCCCAACTACCATGAGGCTGAGAAGTGGATAACTGGAAAAGGCAGATAGAAGAGGGTGTACAGCCTGGAACTTTAGTAGGGCCTTAAATCCAGATGCCCCAACCTGGGGAGAAGCCTCAAGACACAGCACTGACAGACATGCATTAAAACCTCCTGGTGGCCCAGGAGAGAGACAGTGCCCACTGAAGTTGTCTTACTTTCAGCAACTGACATGGAAACTACAAGGAACAGACCTCAAGATGTACTGCTGGTGAAAGTCAGAACCAGGGTTCAAATTCCACTCTTTAATCTCAAAGTCAGGGCTTCCCCACCCCCATAGTCTAGGAGACAACTAGCCAGAACTCCCTTCGGCCCCAGCCAGACTCCATCCTCTACCCTATCACAGGCCAAGCTCCCCTAGCCCAGTCTGGTGCAGCCCACAGACTCACTCACCAGCATCTGAAGTCTGCAGGCCAGGTGTCTTTGCAAGCAGCCCCGCAGGGGTAACAGCGGGGGCCACCTTGCCAATGCGCATCTCCACTCCCCGGGGTCCCTGCTCCCCTAGGCTGATCTCCACCATGATGCCCATGGTGGCGAACATGTCACGGAAGCAGGTGACTGCCCGGCGGGCCTCCGCAAGGGACTCGAAACGGATGCACACAAAGTTTTCATCCTCTCGATACGTTTGCCAGTCTGCAGGCTCCTCTGGCTCCGCAGGGCCTTCATCGGCGCTCAGGAAGAGCTCCTCCTCTGAAAGCTCAGCCGGGCTCTTGGTGCGGAAGAGGCGATGCAGGCGTCTCGCTGCCCGGCGGAAGGCATCATCCAGTTCTCCCCCAGAGGAGCTCTCAGCCTCGCTCTCTGTCCCACTGACCACCACGCAGGCACTGTGGCTCACACGGCCAAACTTGGTGCTCACCTGACAGGTGTAACGGCCAGAGTCAGTGGGGCCCAGGCCAGTGACCAGCAGAGAGCAGGTACCGTCCTTGAGCTGGTCTATGCGGTAGTGGCGCCCATCTGTTAACTCGATGCCATCCTTCAACCAGCAGGCCCTCATATCAGCCTTGGTGGCCACCACACACTCCAGCCGCAGGGCATCCCCAACCTGCGCCTCTGTGTCCCCAAATGTTCGTGAGAACACAGGCCCTTCCTGCTGCTTCATCTCCTTCCGCACTTTGTAGCCCTTAAAGGCCGCTTGGATCTTCACAGCTGCCTTATCCAGGGATGGGTCCTTCAAATCTTCTGGCAGTGGGCACGTGGGCACTACTGGCTCCTGCTGCTTTTGTGGCTTCACAGATGTGGTCAACTGGGCCTCGTGCTACAGACATAGGACGCGAGGCCAGAGAAAGACAGGGAAATGAAGACCAAGAACACTCCAGGCCCCGTACCACTCCAGCCCACCCTTTGTCTCCAGCTTAGTGATTGCCCAAGTGCTTGCTGGAGCCCTGCTATGCCTGCTGTGCAAAGCAAATGCTCTTCCTAGAAATCAAAGTATATGGTGACCCAAAGGGGGGACCAACAACATTGTGGGGAATATCAGAATGGCCATGCTCATCTCTTGTAACGGTTTAGTAGGTGTGTAGGTGGTTATATGGAAAATGTAAGAGGAAATAGGTAGGCAGGTGGTTGTGTGGTTAGATGGGTGGGAGGGTGGCTGAGGATGGACGGATGGAAGGATAGTTGGGTAGATGGGTGGGCACACAAATCAGCAGAAAAATGAACAGGTGAGCAAATACAAGAACAACTAGCGGGTGAATGGTGAATGGGGGGCAGTGCACCAATGTCTTAGCAAAGGGATGAACAACCAAGTGATGGATGGGTGAATAATGGATAGATGGATGACCAGGTAAACAGCGTGATAAATGGATGAACCAGAAAACAAGTACAGGAGGTATAGATCGTAGATTAGGGGACAGGTGGGTGGGGTCAGATTGATAGATAAGTGGCCCAACAGTTCAACATGTGCAGGAGTGATGGGTGGATGGTGAGCAGATGAGAGGATGAATGGACAAATGGGCAAATAGATGCTTGGATGAGTGGATAGACTGATATACAGATGGAAGGAATGATGGTGAGCAGATAATGAGTAGATGGACAGACAGATAGATGCAGATATAGGTAGAGGAGTGGATGGTAGATGAATGGATGGATGTTAAGATGGAAAGATTATGCACTATGGGTAGATGGCATTGAGATGGATGAATGGATGGGTGAGTTATGGGATTAGAGATGGGCACAGATAGGGACGGTAAAGATCTGAGACCTCCTAGCCCTCTTTTTGCAGGCCAATTAGGAGGCTCACCTTGCTGGCCAAGGGTGAGATCCCAGGACCCCCGGCCTTCTTGAGGTAGGTAACTAGGGAAGGGGTGCCAGCCCGAGACTCATCGTCAGAGCTGGTGTGTGAGAGGTCAGCTTCTCCTGTGCGTGCTAGCTCGTCAGCTGTAGAGTAGCCCTCAGAGAGGTCCGGAGCTGTCTCTTCTGCCTCCTGCCGCAGATGATGCACACGGCTGTCTTCCTCAGGCAGCTCGCTGATGGAGTCCAGTGTGGGCTCCCGACTCATGCGGCGCTTCCGGGCAAGGGCCTCCCAAAGCAGATGCAGGTCACCCTCCTGAGCTGCCTCAGGAGGCAGGCTAGGCTGGGCAGGGACCTCATCCCCAGAGCCTGAGGTCATGACCACTGAGGAGAGCAGCAGAATAGTCACTGGGTGAGGTCAGACAGAGCTGCAAGCCCAAACCTGCCTGTGCTGCTGGATGGGGTATGACCTAACTGTGGTCGTCTAGACCTCTGTTCTCCATCATAAGCCAGGAAGGAGGAGGAGACCCTAGTGCAGCATGTGGCTCAGAGTGCAGTGGATGGAAGAGGTACCCAGAACACAGAGGGCTTCCATCAGGAGGACTGAGTTAAAGAATAGACTCAGCACAATTGGGAGAACATGGGCGAGGGGCTAGAGACTCTTAGTGTAGGTAGGACCTCAGGCACAGGGGAGCAGGAGAGGACTAAGAGCAAGAGAGGGTCATAGTGGGGACAGGCTAGCGTGCAGAGGGAGCTCCCCAGGGTGATACTCAGAGTGGGGTGGGTCACAGTGCTGACGAATGCCTTGGAATGAAGGGTACACTGAGAGGAGGCCATGCTCGAAGTAGAAATAACTTCAGAAAAGGCCTCCAAACTCTTGTATGCAGGGGTCCCAGGACTTAAGAAATCCACTACCAATCCTACTCAGGAACAGGAGGCTGCCCTATAGAATAATTCAGTCACATGAGATCTGCCTCATCTGGCCAAGCCTTGGTTTCTCTGCATGTTACATAAAGTCATGGAAAGGACTCTCAGCTTTGTCTCCAGAACACATCAAAAAGAACAGCCAAATCAGCCCTTCTCCACCCCCCAGAGCATCTAGCTCCAGAGCCCAGACGCACCATTGAACATGGCAGCTCCCGAGGAAGGCTGACCCTGGCTGGGACCACAGTGGTACTCCCCTTGGTCTTCGGTCCTAAAGCCCTTGATCACCAGCATCTGCCGCTGACCCTGAGAGAGGACCTCAAAGTGCCCGCTGGGCTGGATGCGCTCTGTTCCCTTGTGCCAGACGACCTCGCCAGCATCAGCTGCCATTTCCAACTCCAGACACACATCTTCACCAACCACTACCCGCCTTGTTGCTGGGACTGGGGCTGGGACTGGGGCTGGGGTTGGGGCTGGGACTGAGGTTGGGGCTGGGGCTGGGATTGGGGCTGGGACTGGGACTGGGACTGGGGCTGGGACTGGGGCCTGGGCTGGGGCTGGGGCTGGGGCTGGGGCTGGGGCTGGGGCTGGGGCTGGTTTAGGTTCCATCGGTTCTGCTGACAAACAGTGTCCACAGAGGATAGGCCACATCAGCCAGAGTCACTGTACCACCCTATAAGGCTCCCTTCCCTCCACCTTGTGCAGCTGGGCACTCTCTTGGACTGAAAGCAGTAACTTACCTATCTTGACCATCTGGGGCAGATGTACAGACTCCCCAGCACCTGCTGGACCCACGGCTGCCACTCGGAAGCGGTAGGTCTTCCCAGGGACCAGGCCATCCACCACACACTCTGGGCCAGGTACCAACTCGTGGCACAGCTGCCACTGGCCTGTGGATGCCTCCTTCATCTCCACACGATAACCACATAGACCACCACCGCCGTCACTCATGGGAGCCACCCAGGATAGGGTCACAGAGTGGTCACTGCGACCCACCACTTCAGCATCCTCAGGGGGATCAGGGAGAGCTGCATGGAAGAGGGCAGATTAGCACACACACACACACTGGGGCCTAAGGTCCTTCCGGCAGCTGCTGGGGTCCAGGACTAGATGTTCCATACACTTTGGGGTAGACTCCTTTATGAGTTCGGTAGGGCCCTGCACCCAGTGGCGTAGACTGTTTTGGGAAGCAAGGGATGTTCCTGACGCCTCCATGGGTTGGTGTTTGTGCATGTCGGCATCCACCACTAAGGGCGGCCATGGGGACTGGAGGACCTCCTTCCTCTTAACCCTTTCCCCCAAAGAGCTGGGCTTAGATCTGCACTAGACAAAGAAGAAGGGGACAGAGTAAGATCTCAAGGGACTCTGGCCTCGGGGAGCGCTCAAGGATGAACATGAGCATTTCTAGTCCGTCACCCTATTGGACCTACAGGAGACACTACCCTCAGGCTCTGAGGGTCTAATGGAATGGCACAGACTCCAGCTCTTCATAGTCATCCATCTGAGGCAAAGTAGTCTGGGGTTTGGGGAGGTGGGGATCGGGTGCACCTCAGACCCAAACTGTAGGGAAGGGATCTCTGCCAACCACTCACCCAACACAGAGAGGCGAGCAGAGGCCACGGCATCACGTGCTGCAAATGTGACCTCTCCAGCATGTTGGGGCTGGGCGTTGCTCAGCGTCAGAGCATGGTGGCCGCCATCTGCGGTGACTGCCCAGTCATTGTCCTCAGGTTGGATGGCAGCCCCGTTGATGTACCAAGTAGCCTCGCCCACAGGCACTGCCTCACTTAGTATGCAAGTGAAGCAGACCTGCGTACCAGCTTTCACTGATGCATCTTGTGGGGGCTCTAAGACCTCCAGGCGCCAGCCTGTGGGGAGAAGGATGGGTGAGCATTTGCAGAGGGTAGGGGTGCTCCGGAATAGGAGTGCAAGGTCCCTGACCCTTACAAAGCCTCCTTCAACCCAGCCTCAAGTTGGAGGCGTCTCAGACTGACAGTTCACCAAATTCTCCTGGACCAGGAAGGCCTCATGTTGGGAAGTCTAGAAGGGTCAACAACCCTCATCCACAGGTCCCGCTGTCACTGCTCTGATGACTGCCAGGGCCTCTAAGGGGAAAGTCCTGAGTGACTTCAAGGTAGGTCCATCAGGAAGGTGTCTTAGAGACTTCCTTTGCCTCTCCATTTCCTACCCAACTCTCCAGCCCGCTGTCTCTAAATCCCTGTAGACCAAGGAGGTCCAGCCACCTATGGGGAAGAGACTGGAGACACCCTCCAACCCTCCCAGGCGGGTAAAGCCTTTGTTGGAGGGGATCCTGGAGACATCAGACACCTGAAGAGTGGCAGTTCCCAGAGGTCAATTGAATATCACTCTGGAAATGACTCTCTCACGTGTGGCTCTCATCCCAGACGCCAGTCCTTCTATCCTATTGAATTCCACTGGGCTGACAGCGCAGTTTGGGATCCAGCATTCTTCCCTTCCTGCACAACCTTTGATGAGGGATCTCAGAGGACCCCTTTCGCTACCACCTCTGCTCACAGTCCAGCCTCCGGTGGAAGAGTCCCACCCTATCTACTACCCAACCGCACCCTCCCTCAGCTTGGCACCTCTCACAGTGAGGAATGCAGATGTGACCACATCCCCTGCCAGGAAGGTCACCCGGCAGCTGTCCTGTGGCTTCAGGTTTTTGAGCAGAAGTAGGTGCCGCAGTCCGTTCTCGAAGTAGACCATCTCCACGTTCTCTGATGTGTGCACAGGCTCGTCGTCCAGCAGCCAGGTGTGGGCAGCCACCTCAGGCTGGGACAGCTGGCACTCAAACAGAGCCTCGCCGCCCTCCAGTGCATCCACGTTCTCCAAGCCACGCACCACTGTGTTTTTGGCTGTGGAAAAAGTGGAGCTTAAGATTTTGTACCTCCAGCAATTCTTCACTACTGCAAGAACCACTCACCGCCACCCCCAACTACAAAGAGCCAAACAGAACAGGACCCCAGCGGCCACCATGGAGGGTGGCATTCAGGGTCCACTGGAGGAGATGTGGTCATCCAACCCACCCATCCCATCACCCTCTCTCCACATTAGCATTGGGCTCCACATAGCTGAGGGACATCCTCACAGAGGGGAAACCACATAGGTGCTCACAAACCAGAAACTCACAAACCCAGACTCAAGCCCTCTAGAGATGCAGAGCTGTGTCCTTTCCCACCGTGGGGCCTGCGACTTCAAGATGTGAGCCTCTCCTCAAGTCCCTAATAAGCACTGCTAGACCTCTCCTGATGCCTGGGATGCTTTCCTTAAATTTGTATCGACTGGAGACCTGTCCAGTTCATAGCCATCCCCTCTTGCCAGTTATGTTAGCCACTTTCTCATAGAAGCCACAAGCTCACGAGACTGTGCCCTAACCCAGATATATCTCTGTGTCGCCACCCATATAGATATTCTCAGGGTATAGGTCACCTGCATTGCAAGCAAGGCTGGCAGCCATTGCCTGCCTTTCTACCATGATTATATCAAGCCTGCCTGCCAGGTGGCCTCACCTTGCACTTGGAGCAGTGCCACAACTCGAGTGCCCGCGGCCTCACAAGAATAGATGCCGCTGTCACAGGGCAGGGCTGGCCTGAGGGTCAGCCTGGCTACGGTCCAGTCCTGCTCTATGATGACACGGTGCCCATCTGCGCACACCTCCCGCTCGTTCATCTTCCATGTGGCCTGCACGGGCCTCGAGTACTGGCAGAGGAGCTCAGCTGAGCCACCCTCCTCCACCACCAGGTCCTGCATGGCACTCACCACCTCCACTGTGGGATCTGTCAGCCAACATGCCAGACATGCATCAGTCCCTGGGACAGTGTCACCATGGTCCACCCACCTTCCGCTGTCTGTGTTAGTGGCTTCAGCTGCTGCAAGCATGGAGCTTGGGTGGGCAATGACTTAGCAAGAGGTGCCTGGCAGGGGACCCATCATGGCTGCCCAAGAGCCCTACACACCAGACACTCCTCATTCTGCCTATAGCAGATGGCAATGTCAGGCTGTCTGTCCAGGCTGGGTCCCGCTAGCCCAAGGTGAACACACAGGTCCCATCTTAACACACTTGGACCCCAGATCCCAGCAATCTGAAGCTGCAGCCCATCTTGCCCCTCTCTAAGAGTTTAAAGATGCTTGCTGATACCCTTGGGTCCCATCCCATCCCCACCTGTTGAAATCCTACTCAATCAATGGCTATTCATCCCGGATCTGGTTCTATGAGGGCTTAAAGGAGGCCTTAGGCAAAAGGCACTGGATGAAAGGTTCAGATGAGCTGTTTGGAGCCCCTGGTAGCCTTCTGCCCTCCCTGCCCAGATGACTCTTCCCCAGAAGGATGCCCGTAGGAAGAGAAGCAGGTGCGAACAGGGGCAAACCAGAACTGGAAGCAGCGGTTTCTCCATCAGGAGTCCATGAAGCACCACCCACACAACACCCTTTGTGGCTGGGATGTCTCGCCAGTTAACAAGGTCAGTGAGGGGAGGTCCCACCCAGCAAATGTGCAGGCCAGTCCCCAGCTAAACAATTCATGGAGCCGAAACTTCCCATTTAGGAAGTGAATGGAAGCCCATCCTCTGCCCACATGGGGTTATCCTGGGTACACAACAGGCCCAGAGCAATGCCTAGTCTACGGCCCTTGGGGTCAGCGCCTGACTCTCCTCAATTCCCCAGAACTCTGCAGGAGGCATGCAGGGACAGCAAGAGCAGAAGCACCAACATTGGGAGGTCCCCATTGGCCAATACCTTTGACCAATAACTTGGCTGTGGAGACCAGGGGCCCTGTGCGGAAGGTGATGGTGCCTGAGTCAGCCACCCCAAGGCCTGAGAGCGTGAGGGAGTGAACAGTGCCCTCTCGTACAGTGATGGCACTCTCAGGGCTGTTCTGAAGCAGGGTGCCATCCAGCCACCAGCGGGCTTCCGGCCCGCCTGCACGAGATACCTCACAGGAGAACGTGGCCACCTCCCCCGCGAAGACATCCACATTCTGCAAGCCTCGTACCAGGCATAGTGCTGCCTCTGTTCAAGAAGGTGAGAAGGAAGTCTGGGCTGTGGCTCCCTAGGGTCTTATGAGATGGGGGACACCCTCAGGGGCACTGCTGTGGAAATGTGATCCGACAGCCAGGTGGTTCTCTGTCCCAGTTCCTAACACAGAACTTTCTGAATGTCACAAGTGTTCTTATACATAGCCAACCTATTGATCACATCAGAGGCTATGCTAATGAGGTGTGACCTTCAGGAAGGGGCTGGTCACCGGGAAGACCAAGTGACAAGAGGATTCAAATGTCTAGCCCTACCCACCAGTGAGCAGCAAAGCCGGAGGTGAACGTAAGCGAATCTTCAAGATTTGGGGTACCAAGGGCATGGAGCATGATCAATGGACAATGGACAGGGGTACCTGTACCACCTTCCATACACACACTAGCTAGTCCCTGACTGTTGCTGGGTGGTGTCCTGTGTGACAAACCAGCAACTGTTTCATGACTCTCAGCTGTCCTAGCAAACTGGGCAAATGCAGGTGGACAGGGTGAGCCTCACTCACATCCACTTAGTCAGCAAGCTTAGATTTGCAACTGACTTTGCTGGTGGAGGCGTCTCATAGGACTGAGTCTAGAACCGGTAAGTCTGTGCTCACTTTGGGTGGTGTCAGAACTGAACAAAGTTAAAGTGCATCCAGTTGGTCTCTGTTGGAGAATTGCCTGGTGTGTGGGGAACCCACTGTTCTAGTCAGGTGTCCTGTGTTGTACAGAATATAGAGGGGAACTACAGTAAGAATGTTGCTCCCAGCACTGGGGTCCCAAGTGGCTTTGCTAGAACAACCTTGAGATGACTGACATGGGTCACCTGGAATCTTCTGAGATCAGGTACTACCCAGACCAGAGCAGCTCAGACCCGAGGTCCAGAAATCCATCCCAACCACTTGGCTGGGAGAAAAGCACAGAGACAATTCACACTGAGCACATGAAAAGCCTATGACCTAATGGACGTCCCACACAGTCAGAGCAATCCTGGCTTCATCCTCAGGAGGCCAACAACACCTTTCTGGCCTTTTTTTTTTTTTTTTCAGAAGGAACAAAAGATAAACTCTACATTTGGGGCTCTTTCTGGCAGCAGGTGTCTCCTTTAACCTAGTATGAGAAAAAGGAGGCACCCAAGACCTGCTGCTCCATAAACATGGGGCTCAGCCCCTGGAAGTGGCTCTCCATTCCTGGGGGTGTAAACGCAGACAGGGGCATTCTATCTAGAGTTTCTCCAAGATTCTGCCAGCCTTAGGACTCAGGGGCCTTACTACACTGTGCCCCCACTACACAGCAGGCTCCAAGCTCAGGAGCCTCATGGGTGTAAATGTGCTCCACCTAGTTCCCCTGCATCCTATCAACCTCTAGAATGGGTATTTGGAGTAATCACAGCAGATGGATGGCCGAAGCACTCCAGGGCAATAATGATTTCATAACTGACTTTCCCATGGCCCAGACCAGACAGGAAAAAAACCAATAATCTCTTTCAACACTTGCTACCTGGATCCAGGCAAGGGGGATGCTGCCACCACCCTGTGTTTCTCTCTGAACATTTACCAGATGCCTTCTTGGGACCAATTGGCAAAGTCCAGATCCCTCTGTTTCATTTGCTTCTATAGCACTGGATGAGGCTGAGAAGAGTCAGCCAGGATCCATTTGGAAGGACATCAGTACCCAGGAAAACAGGACATCTCCCAAGATCACCCCAGAAAGCTTCTTTAGAAGTCTTTGCACACAATCTCCCAACGATTGTCCTCCTCTTCACCAGTCCCCAAGCCTAGCCATCAAAAAGCTACCTGGATGCTCATTTCCCCTTAAGCCCCACAAAGCTGCAGATGAGTCAGCTCTCTCAGAATGGGAACATCCTAGCCTAGAGCAGGGCTGAAGTACATCCTGCAGTTCCATGTTGTCCCCCAGTAAACACAGGGCTTTTCTGCCCTTCTCCTACTCAAGACAACCATGAAATTCTTCACCAATCAACTTAAAGGCATTGAAACTTAGCAGCCTTTCTCAACCCCCGCAAGCCATGGAGTTGACCATGTCTGGTGATCTCTAAAGTTCCAGAGGAAACTAGGATTCAGAATATTCTCTGTTCTCCACGTCTAGCTCCCCTTAGCAGACTGAGGGTTCTGCTATCTATTATAGCAAAGCTACATGTAACCCATTCTGAAATCCTAGACACGAAGGGTAGGAGATCAGAGGTTTCATCCAATGGTGGTGAATAGATAGTTGGATGGCAAATAAGGGCTTGTTGGATAGATAAGTAGATGAATGGATGGATGGTGGGTAGGTGGATGGATGAATGGTTAGATGATAAGCAAATTAATAGATGTGTAGATGGTTATATGGGTTGATATAAATGATAAATGGATGGTAGATAGATGAATGGACAAACATGAGTAGCTAGATAAATATGTAGCATGATGTGGAAGATGGATGATAGGAGAATGGAAGATTGATGAAGAGTGGGCTTAGGTGGGCAACAAATGGTGGCTGTAAGTGGATGGATGCATGCATGGGAGATGGGTAGCGGATAAATCCATAAGTGGGAAGGTGATGGAGGCACCAGTGAGATCACATTGAGAACAGGGATAGGGCAGTATGGGAAGGTTGCTCAAAGCCGAGCTCTACAGGATGGACATATTCTGGGGACAGGGTGTACTCTTCAGTGAAGGTTCCTGAAGTCCTGCCTGCCAAGCACAGGGCACATCCACACACGTGTCATAGGTATGTGTTTGTGCCCACATCTCTAAGCCTTTTGAGTAAGTAAAAGCACATCAATATGAACATATATGCATATACAAAGATCTAAACCACAATTGGCCCTTGTCTCCACATAAGGCCCAAGCCCAGGTTAGCCAAACACTCTAGCTTCTCCAGGAAGCAGTGGCAACTTTGGCCTGAGATTCCACATATTGGAAAATTACCAGCCCTCATTCAAAAATCACAGCTAGAAATATTGGGCTTCTAACCCTTCTGCAGCAGCTGCAGTGCTAGGAGACAAAGGACATCCACTGGGAGAGGCTACGGTAGGATAGGGATGCCCACCTGTGACCTTCAGCTGGGCCTCTGAGGAGCATGATCCCACTTGGAGAGTGATGGTTCCAGCATCCTCGAGAGTCACCTGAAGAGGCAGGAAGAAGATGCTTGGCTTGTGCCCCACCCTGTCCAAAAGGGGTCGATCCATCTTCCCAGGCCCCAGTGATAGGGGCTTGTCACCTGTCCAACCCAATGCCCCGGAGGAAGGTCTTCCCTAATGAACTCAGAACCTTCTATGTGCAGGCTGAAGCAGAACCCCACCTTGTGCAGAGTGAGCAGATAGAGGGTGCCCTGCTCCACAGTGATATCGTTCATCTCGTTGCACTGCAAGGGAACCCCTCCCAAAGCCCAGCGAGCCTCCTGGCCTGAGGCCCTGGACAGCCGGCACTGGAAGTGAGCATCCTGGCCCTCGCTGAGCTGCACATCCTTCAGGGGCTCCAGAATGGTCACCTCAGGGACTAGACATGGAAGCATGGGCATCAGCCTTTGCATCTGGAACGTTCTCTCAAATGCTAGAGCTCTCATATCCCTGGAGTCACATGCCACCTCAACCCAATACCTGAGAATAATCCCATAGGAGCATGCTACCAACACCCTCTCTAGATCTATCTAGAGAACACACCCTGGGCTCAGGCCTGCAGAGAATCTAGAGGTAACTTAGGACTTGGCATAGTACAGTCTGCAGAATCTCTGAGGGACAGTAGGTAGGTTCTAAGCACCAACACCATACGAGCTTCTGGGAAACCCACTGTACCTTCTGACCAGCCAGATCCACCTGTGACATTACCACATAGGTCCTCCTCACAGCCAGAACCTCAGCCTCCAAAGAATGTCTATCTATCTGTATTCCCCAAATTTGTCTAATCCTGAACATTCTCCTCCCAGGATAGGGAAGCCCCAACCCACCAGAGCCAGATACCTCGGACTGTGAGCTGAGCAGAAGATGAATGACTGCCCACACGGAAGGACACAGTGCCGGCATCCTCCAGTGTCACACCCTTCAACTGGAGCACATGGGTACAGCCATCTCCAAGAACAGCCACCTCTGTCACTTCGTTGCTCTGCAGTGGCAGACCTTGGAGATGCCACTGCACATCTGTGGCTCCTGCCTGTGACACCTTGCAGGTGAACTCCACATCCTCGTCAGCCTGCACCTCCATGTCCACGAGTCCCCGCACAATGGTTACCTCAGGCTCTGGGGGAGGGGCACAGAGGAGAGAGGGTCTTTATCAGTCTGAGTCAAATCCCCATGGCCTCTTCTCCTGAAAGCCTTTATTGACATCCAGAGCTCTTCTGCTGGCCTTACAGCATGGGAGCTGTGCTGGGACGTTTGTTTCCCCATAGTCCCAAGACAGAAACTGGTTACATAGGGCTGAGTGTTGTGGTTGGCCCTGATACCACTGCCAGTCCTATCTTGGCTAGGTCACCATGAAGCAAAACCTTCTATAGGAATGAGAAAGGGCTCAGAGAATGCCCCCAAAGCAATGCTGAATTTCCTGCTGGCTGGAGAAGAGGAAGCAGGGCCACCTTTGGGGTCTGAGATCTGTCCCGGCTGCTAAGACCCTTCAGAGAATCAGAACTGGATGTAGTGTAAGAATGAGGTGGAGAGAGCTATGGTGTGAAGATCCTGGCTCCAGTGTAAGCTGCATCTAGGAGATCCCTAGGGAATGAGCGTGGTGAGAAGGGCTCAAACTTTCTTCCTGGTGTCTAGCTACTCACCTTTGACTCGGAGGGAGGCCAAGGTCTTCTGGCCACCCACCACACAGGCGTATTCACCGGTGTCCTTGGCCTCCAGCTCTCGAATCAGCAGCTCACACATAGCCCCTTGGCGCCGCATCTCATACTTGGCGCCAACATGCAGCTCCACCCCCTCCTTGAGCCACTGCACTGGAGCCCCTGGCTCAGCTTCGCTCAGTTGACAACACAGCCGGGCCATGCCACCTGCTTCCTGCTCTGTGCTCTGCAGGCCAGTCTTGAACTTGGGCTTGGGGGCTGAGGACCATCAAAGAACACATAGAGCCATGGGTTCCACTTCCCCGACTCTAACTGAATAAGGATGGGGAGAGGGCTGGGGCATATACCAACCACAGACAGCTCACCTCGGACAGAGAGCCTGGCAATGCTCTGTGTGTGGCCTGCATCACAGGTGTATTCGCCGGCATCCTCCTGCTCCACCCCATGGACCAGCAGCTCAGCAGTTGTGCCCTCCTGCACCATCTGATACTTAGCACAAGGAAAAAGCTGCAGGGAGCCCTTGCGCCACTCCACACTCACAGCCTCCCGGCTCAGCTCACACCGCAGGTGTGCGGTGGTCCCCTCATCTACGTCCTGGGCCTGCAGTTCCCGGAGGAACCTCACAGGAGCAGCTGCAAGGTCGAGGGACAGCAATGAGATCAGGTTCCTGAACTGATACGGCTGTTACAGTCAGGGAGGTCATCCACAGTAGATTTGTGGTCAGGATTCACAGGACACCACTGCAGGGAGGAACTGGGGGGCTGTGTACCGCCGTGAAAGGGGTTTCTGCACCTGCCCATGAAGTTAGCAGGGAGGTAAGAATACATGGTGGGATGTCCCTGAGGAGCTACAGAGAACAGGAGCAGCTGAGGTCATGGGGACCCTGAAGTGATAATATAATATAATATAATATAATATAATATAATATAATATAATATATGACAGAAAAGACTATGTGACAGCTATGGAGAGTGACAGAGGACACGGAAGGCTTGGGTCACCTGTCAAGACAGTGGAGAAGCTACCAGAGGAGGGACAGCATGACAATGTCTCTGAACGATGACAGAATGAATGATTTGCTCAGGAGACCCTCAGAGGTCCAGCTACTGCTGAGGGAGGCAGACCTCAGGGCCACCACTTTGAGTGAGTTCTGGCTGGGATCCATGAAACAGGGCTGCGACTTATGAAGGTCAGCATGAAAACTGTACCCACACAGCCAGCCCCCAAGCCTGGAGTCAACCCACCCTGAGCACCCACCTGTGACCATGAGCGTGGCGCTTGTGGTCTGAGACCCACAGGTGCAACTGTACTCTCCTGCGTCCTCACGGCGCACGTCCCTGAGCAGCAGCTCTGCCACACACCCCTGCTGCCGTGCCTCTCGCCGCTTGTCAGCCTGCAGCTCCAGGCCGCCCTTGCTCCAGACCACAGCAGTGTTGGAGACTGACAGCTCACACCGCAGCCTGGCCGTGGAGCCTTCTTCTGCTTGCAGGTTCTGCAGTGGCTTCTGGAACACCACCTGTGGAGCTGTGAGAAGATGAGAGGCTAGCAGACTCGACTCAGCCTTGCTTCTGAATAACCTGAGGTGCCAGACAGGGTGAGGCTGAGCTCCTCTACAGTCCCAAGGCAGCCCTGGGGGTGACACAGGATGGGGACATGGGTCTAGGTAGGCTTTAGGGTAAGGGAGTCGGTGAGGAGGTTAGAAAGTACTCAAGATCTGACCCTGGGTGCTTGCCTCCCTTTTAGACAATCCTGTCCCCTGCAGGGCTATGTACAAAGGACCCAGGGAGACACTTATATCAGACCACCCAGAATAGAATCAAGTCTAGTCATGTTCCTCCAGAACCAAGAGAGGGCTTTGTTCTCCAAGATCACAACCTCAGATCGGACCTTGGAGCCCTTCCCAGGTTGCTGATATGGTCTTGTCCCTCTGATATTAAGGCACCGTGTATCCCACAGACCCCTGGAGATAGCCAGAACTTGCAAGATCAGGTAGGGTTCTGGAGCAACCACTGGCCACACAAGGAACATGTCCCCACTTTGAAAAGTATGGGACCCACTGGGGGAAACCACCTGTCCTCTCTGGATCTCCAACTTAACCCCAGCAAAAGAGAGTATTTGGCTAAACTTGACACATAGAAACTGAAACATGGATGGCAAAGGGTAGGACATGTGAGAACATGGTGGGGGAGGGGAGGATTCTGCCCCAGCATGATGACTGGTGGTGTGAGGACATAAGGGTTGAGGTACAGACATCAAGACCCTGGAGAGAGCTCAAGTAGAACAAGGCAGATATAGAGCAAGAATGGAAGTCCAAGATCATCATGTGGCCACGGGAGGCATTTACCCATAAGGCTCAGTGTGGCTGAGGTCCTCTCCTGTCCACACGTGCACGAGTACTCTCCAGTATCTTCCACTGTCAGGTCATGGATCTCCAGCTCACACACAGCCCCATCCTGCCTCAGGCTGTATCTGGCCCCGTTTCTTAGGATCTCAGACCCTTTCCTCCACTCCACGGGGGCCTTCCTGCTTAGCTCACACCTCAAAGTGACTGTTGAACTTTCCGGGGCCTCTTGGCTTCTCAAGTCTTCAACGAATCTGGCTGGCAAGGCTGGGAAGGACCAAGGAGTCACTGAGAACATGACACTGGAGGATCTTGTACACAGGACACACACCCACAAAGAACTAGGAACACCACAGAAAACAGGTAAAGGAAGGTACGGAGGATGGATGGGAGGAAACACTCCATGAGGAACAGAGAGGCAGTGCGATGGATTTGAAAATGAGAATATGTCATCAGCAAACAGATTGATTCCAGATACAGAACAGATGGCTACTAGGTGATCACAGAAGCTGTGTCACATATGAAACCAGACATAGCAATGAGACAGCATGGAGACATAAAGCCTCAGGCTCAGGTGGACACATGTGATCTTTACCCTTGACACTCAGTGTGGCTGAGGTCTTCTCCTGCCCACACATGCACCAGTACTCCCCAGCATCTTCCACAGCCAGGCCTCGGATCTGCAGCTCACATATGGCCCCATCCTGCCTCAGGCTGTATCTGCCCCCATCTCTCAGGCTCTCAGACCCCTTCCTCCACTCCACAGGGGCTGCCTTGCTCATCTGGCACTTCAGACTGGCCATGGTGCCTTCCATGGCCTCTTGGTTTCTCAAATCTTCTATGAATCTTGGGGGCAGAGCTGAAAGGGTCAATCAGACACTGAGAATGTGAAATCGGAGAACATTGCACACGAGACACACAACTCGCAAAGAATGACACACTATAAAACAACACAGTGTGAATATGTGAAGGAATGTATAGATGGTGATAGAGACAAACTCATGAGGAACAGAGAAGGCAATGGCACAGATGTGAACACAGGAACATCTCCTGGGCATGCGGAAAGCACAGATGGAGATGCCCAGATGACTGTAGTTGTAGAACAGATGGCCACTGGGTCACCACAGTAGCTGTGTCACATATGTAACCAGACATAGCAATGAGACAGCATGGAGACATAAAGCCTCAGGCTCAGGTGGACACATGTGATCTTTACCCTTGACACTCAGTGTGGCTGAGGTCTTCTCCTGCCCACACATGCACCAGTACTCCCCAGCATCTTCCACAGCCAGGCCTCGGATCTGCAGCTCACACATGACCCCATCCTGCCTCAAGCTGTATCTGCCCCCATCTCTCAGGCTCTCAGACCCCTTCCTCCACTCCACAGGGGCTGCCTTGCTCATCTGGCACCTCAGAGTCACCATGATGCCTTCCGTGGCCTCTTGGCTTCTCAAGTCTTCTATGAATCTGGGGGGCATGGCTGAAAGGGCCAAGCAGACACTGAGAACATGGGACTCTTTTAAGGACACGCTGCACAGAACATGGGATACACAAGGAGACACACATTCTGATGAAGGATTTGAGTCAGGAACAATGAACTAGGGAACAAATGGAAAGGAAGCAAGACCCCAGGAGTTGGGGTGGACATGAACATGGGAACATTCTGGACAATTGGAAGTAGTGATGGAAATCTCCAAATGACCCTAATTACAGAACAGATGTCCACTGGGTCACTACAAGAGCTATGTCACATATGGAGAACAGACATAGCAATGAGACAACATGGAGACACCAAGCCTCAGGTTCAGGTGGCCACAGATGATCTTTACCCTTGACACTCAGTGTGGCTGAGGTCTTCTCCTGCCCACACATGCACCAGTACTCCCCAGCATCTTCCACAGCCAGGCCACGGATCTGCAGCTCACACATGACCCCATCCTGCCTCAGGCTGTATCTGCCCCCATCTTTCAGGGTCTCAGACCCCTTCTTCCACTCCACAGGGGCTGCCTTGTTCATCTGGCACTTCAGACTGGCCATGGTGCCTTCCGTGGCCTCTTGGTTTCTCAACTCTTCTATGAATCTTGGGGGCAGAGCTGAAAGGGTCAATCAGACACTGAGAATGTGAAATCAGAGAACACTGCACACGAGACACACAACTCGAAAAGAATGACACACTATAAAACAACACAGTGTGAATATGTGAAGGAATGTATAGATGGTGATAGAGACAAACTCATGAGGAACAGAGAGGGCAATGGCACAGATGTGAACACCTCCTGGGCATGCGGAAAGCACAGATGGAGATGCCCAGATGACTGTAGTTGTAGAACAGATGGCCACTGGGTCACCACAGTAGCTGTGTCACATATGGAGAACAGACATAGCAATGAGACAACATCGAGACACCAAGCCTCCAGGTTGAGGCGGCCACAGATGATCTTTACCCTTGACACTCAGTGTGGCTGAGGTCTTCTCCTGCCCACACATGCACCAGTACTCCCCAGCATCTTCCACAGCCAGGCCACGGATCTGCAGCTCACACATGACCCCATCCTGCCTCAGGCTGTATCTGCCCCCATCTTTCAGGGTCTCAGACCCCTTCCTCCACTCCACAGGGGCAGCCTTGCTCGTCTGGCAACTCAGAGTCACCATGGTCCCTTCTGTGGCCTCTTCCTTCTTCAGACCCTCTGTGAACTTGGGGGGCAGTGCTATGGAGGTCAGAAAGACACAGGCATGATCACTACATCAGAGCAAGTGGTAGACAAAACACAGATCACAGAGGAAGGCACAGAACTCAACCAAAGGGCACGTGTGAATCTGCTGAGAACTGTGGTATTCCTCAGGCTATCCTATGCATGTCTCTACACTACCTAATCTGCAGCCTCCTCGGGCCTTATACTTCGTATGAACCTGGCATATAGACTCAATGGTAGTCATAATCACATGGAGAACTTCAGATTTCCTAGAGAATATTAAAGTTCAGGACATGACAGTTAAGACAAGACACACTGGATCCAACAATACAAACCCCACAGCAGCACAAGGCCACGGGGAAGCTGCTGTTGTCTTTTGTATAACACAACCCATGAAGCAGGACTGGATCCCATGCAGTGACAGACAGGATGACCTTCATCCTGGGGCACTGTCACCCAGATCTAGTTAGCCAGTTGTGCTTTTTATCCCTGATAATCGGCATGGCTGTCGTCTTTTCTTCCCCACACAGGCACACATATTCTCCAGCATCTAACATGGTCAGGCCATGGATTTTCAGCTCACACACGCTCCCCTTTGGCTGCATCTTGTATCTGTCTGTGTCTCTCAGAGTCTCTGTTCCCTTCTTCCACTCCACAGAGGCCTTTCTGCTGAGCTGACATTGCAGAGTAGCCACGTGCCCTTCCATGAACTCCTTGGACTTCAGCTCTTCTGTGAATCGTGTGGGCAGGGTTAGGAAGGACCACATGGACAGAAGCTATGAAACTCCGTGAAAGTTTGACAGTCATCATCTGAGTATCCAGGAAGGAAACAGAAGCAGAAGGGCTGAAGATCATGGGAAGAGGCAGATCCAAGGGTGGGAAGTGAGCTTCCAGTGCTGTGCCTACTGAGATGCAGGCTGAGTGGAGGACGGATGCCATTCCAGACTCATCTTCTCAATAGCACCTTGTTCTTTCTATGCTCTCCCATCACTAGGAGACACGCTAGGCATTGGAGATCAAGCCATGCATGCGAAGACCTCCATGGCAGGCATCTTGCAATTCTGATGTCTTCCAGCCTCATAGATGGGATGCCCCTTCACACAGGGCCACCAACTCAGCACTGTCCACCCTCGGACCCACTTGTACTGCTCATCTAAGGTCATATTTCCTCTACACCACACTCTTGTGCTGCCATCTCCCTGGCTCATATCGCCTGGACCCCAATAGGCTGCAGCTGGGGTGTCCTAGGCATGCCTTTGAGCCTTGGATCTGTCCTGCTGTCCTTCCCACTGACTGATCACCCTGGTTATATTTAAAATTGGCTATACATCTCCAGATGTATGTTAAACCAATACAATATCAGAAAGTAATTGTACTTGGCAATTAGCCTTTGAAGAGGTAGAAAATGTAAAATGAACTCATACAGATGAATGATTAATCCAATAAGAATAATGTCCCTATAAGACATCAGGATACAAACAAGATGATTGTGTAAAGACTTGGGGACTCCACCTACCTGGGACCCAGTGAGAAGCCTTGGACAGAGCTAACACTGCTGGCAGTCTGACCAGTACAGACCTTCAGTTTAGGAAGGAAATTAATTTCTGTGTTAAGAGTCCTGATCTATTTTTCTTTGTGACAGTGACCCATACAACACAAATTTGAGAGTGCTATTGTTAACAAATACCTAAGAATCTGGGGCTGTCTGGTAATAGGTAAAGGGTAGAGGCTGGATGACTTTTGTTTGAAGTATATATTAGAGAAAATAAAGATGGTTGGGAAGAGTCTGTAGAAATATGGGTATTAATGCTGTATCTGGTCAGGCCTCAGACAGAAATGGGAAATGAAACTAGAAAGAAGGGAGGTGACCCTTGTGACAGTGGCAGTGAACTTAGCCACATTCTGTTCGAGTGCCTCATGGAATGCAGAATTTGGAAAGAGGAAAACTGGGGCTCCTGAAGGAGTTTATAGGCAACATGTTGGAGGTATAATATGGTTTCTTCTTTCTGCTTATAGAAACAGTGAGAAAATTGGGAGATAAGTTGAATTTTCTAAATAAAATAGAAAAGGAATTGAAGATTTAAAGAATTTACAGCCTATTCATGCTGCAGAGAGAGAGAGAGAGAGAGAGAGAGAGAGAGAGAGAGAGAGAGAGAGAGAGAGAATGAGAATATCTGAAGAGAACTGAGAACTTTAGGATGTAGTTAATTGTATCATCTTGGCAGAAGCCACAGCTAAAGAAGAAAAGCTTATGGGGGCCCCTTTTGTGACTCCATGGAAAAGTGAGGACTTTGAGAATATTTTTACCAGTTGAAATATCGCTTAGACTAGAAGGGACAGAGACCAGAGGAATGGAGAAAGTTGTCAAACTTCTGAGACCTATAAGATGAACTAAACAATACAGTCATCTAGCTGCTACATATGTGACCTTTCAAGTAGGTGGCCATGGCTAGGGGTGGTGGTTCATACCTGTAACCTCTGCACTTGAGACACTAAGGCTGGAGATGTCCCACAGGTTCCAGGCCTAGCTGTTCTACACTAAGAGTTTCAGGCTAGCCAGGGCTGCATAGAAGGCTCTGTCTCAAAAAAGCAAACAAGTTTTTAAAATAGAGTGACTGAAATGGATCCAAGGTCAAGAGAGATGCCACAGCCACCAGGAGCCCCAAAAGCCATAAGCCTGGGGTTTAAGTGCTCTCCTCTTTGACACTAGGTCATCTCTCCACCCAGAGCTATGAGAGCCAATCTAAAGGACAGAAGATTGAGCCACAGAAAATTCTTCTGCCTTAAAATCCAATAGACTTACCCTGCTGTTCCAAATTCATGAGGTTCATTATCCCATCTTTTATTCCAATTTCCTCCTTCTTTGGTTAAGAACATCTAACCAAAGCCTGTCCCACCACTGGGAGAACAGTGGCTCTGAACCTTCCTAATGCTGCAACCCTTTAATAGAGTCCCTCATGTTGTGGTGACCCCCCAACCATAACATTATATTCATTGCTACTTCATAACTATCATGTTGCTACTGTTACAGATCATAATATAAATATCTGATGTGCATGATATCTTATACGCACCCCTGTAGAAGGATTGTTTAATATTCCCCCACCCCAAGCTGAGAACTACTGTTCTAGAAGCATAGTTCTGCCTGGTCTGATGCTTTATAGGTAGGAGGTAATGTGACTCAGAGAGAATGAAATCTAAGAGTTCACACTTACAAGAGACAGACATTGGGCTGTGTGGACTAGAAGAATGAATTTAACAAGTGAAAAAGCACATAGATTTGAGGAGGCCAGAAACTAGAGTGCTATATAGGCTATGGTGGTTTGAATGTCATGGGCCCCATAGTCTCTGACATTTGAATACTTAGTCCCTAGTTGGTGGCAATGTTTGAATAAGATTAAGAGGTCTGGCATGGCTGGAGTTTGTCACTTAGTGGCTTTAAAGACTCATGAAATTCTAGTTCACTTTCTTCTTCATGCTTACAGTTCAAGATTTTTAGCCCCCAGCTTCCTGTTCCTGCCCCTGCCTGCTGCTTGTTGTCATGTCTCCCTTCCAAAATGGACTCTTATCCCTCTGGAACTGTAAACACAAATGAGCTCTTTGGTCATGGTGTTATCTCAGAGCCACAGAAAAGTAACTAATTTACAAACTAGACTGTGCTGCCTCCCAACTCATTCACTGAAGTTCCAGTAAGGAAGTCACTCTACTTCCAAGAAGAGTACTTAAATAAATAAGTCAACATAAGGTCAGGCTAGGCTCAAATCCAAAATGGGTAGTGTACATAGAAAAAATCTTAGGACACAGATATAAGGAATGACCATGTGAAGACTAGGAGAAGAGAGCCCCTTTCTGGGAAAATCACACTGCCAGTGCCTGCAGACTTCTGAGAAGACTAAGGCAGGAATCCTTCAGAATCTGGCATCATCTCAAGAGAGCTGTGAAATGCTCCTGCTGAGTTCAGAGGTGTCTGCCTGGCCACCTCGAGCCAGGACCACACATTGCTGTGCATGTCGGTCAAGAAACAGACATCGGTTGACTCTGCCTGGAGCCAATGGACCCAAAATCTCCACAAACTTTAGGAAGATGCTAGTGGATCCAGGAGATCTCTCATTGGACACTAATGCAATCTGTTGGTTCCTCTCTTAAAAATAAACAGATTCTTCCATGGGGTTCGTATCTTAGAGCAAGTGTTAGACAAGACTAACACGGTATGCTTTGGGGCAACAGATCGCACACACCTGTGACTGTGTGCATGACATGCTAGCACTGAGGGGTATAGGAATGATACAGCTTACACAAGAGAGATAGGAAAAAGCAGATCAATCACGTGGCTACACAGAGACATTACCATCTATAGTCAGCATGGCTGAGGTCTTCTCCTGCCCACATATGCACCAGTACCCCCCAGCATCTTCCACAGCCAGGCCATGGATCTGCAGCTCACACGTGACCCCATCCTGCCTCAGGCTGCATCTGCCCCCATCTCTCAGGGTCTCAGACCCCTTCCTCCACTCCACAGGGGCTGCCTTGCTCATCTGGCACTTTAGACTGGCTATGGTACCTTCCATATGGCCATATGGCTATGGCCTCTTGGCTTCTCAAGTCTTCTATGAATCTGGGGGGCAGAGCTGAAAGGGCTAAGTAGTCACTGAGAACATGAAATTGGAGAACACCACACACAAGACACACAACTCACAAAGAATGACACACTATAAAAGAACACAGTGTGAGCATGTGAAGGAAGGTGCAGATGGTGATGCAGGCAAACTCATGAGGAACAGAGAGGGCAGTGGCACAGCTGTGAACACAGGAACATCTCCTGGGCATGCAGAAAGCTCAGGTGGAGATGCCCAGATGACCTTGGTTACAGGACAGATAGCCACTGGGTCACTACAGGAGCTATGTCACATATGGAGAACAGACATAGCAATGAGACAACATGGAGACACCAAGCCTCAGGTTCAGGTGAGCACAGATGATCTTTACCCTTAACACTCAGCATGGCTGAGGTCTTCTCCTGCCCACACATGCACCAGTACTCCCCAGCATCTTCCACAGCCAGGCCATGGATCTGCAGCTCACACATGGCCCCATCCTGCTTCAGGCTGTATCTGCCCCCATCTTTCAGGGTCTCAGACCCCTTCCTCCACTCCACAGGGGCTGCCTTGCTCATCTGGCACTTCAGACTGGCCATGGTGCCTTCCGTGGCCTCTTGGCTTCTCAAGTCTTCTATGAATCTGGGAGGCAGGGCTGAAAGGGCCAAGCAGACACTGAGAACATGGGACTCTTT
>JADRCD010209760.1:0-31626 GCA_019843815.1 Montemys delectorum | reverse complement strand
CAGACATAGCAATGAGACAACATGGAGACACCAAGCCTCAGGTTCAGATGACCACATGTGATCTTTACCCTTGACACTCAGTGTGGCTGAGATCTTCTCCTGCCCACATATGCACGAATATCTCCCAGAATCTTCCATGGTCAGGCCATGGATCTGCAGCTCACACACGGCTCCATCCTGCTTCAGGCTGTATCTGTCCCCATCTTTCAGGGTCTCAGACCCCTTCCTCCACTCCACAGGGGCTGCCTTGCTTATCTGGCACCTCAGAGTCACTATGGCTCCTTCCGTGGCCTCTTCATTCCTCAGACCCTCTGTGAACTTGGTGGGCAGGGCTAAGGAGGTCAGAAAGGCACAGGAATTATTATGTTCAGAGCAGGTGAAGCAGACAGGGTCTGATGTGCACTAGACAGAGAAATTACAAAGCCCAATGAGGGTGGGTCATGTACTGCTGTGCTGAGAACAGGCTATGAATTTAATGTTCCATTAATGTCAGGACTATGGTCCTTTTCATAGATCTGGTATGATCAGAGGTGAATCCAGAAACACACAGGGGTACCACATTCTCTGTAGTACTTTAGCAGACATGATTCAGCCTGGAACACAACAGGACATGGAATCTACCAGAAAAAGTACTTAACTCACGGTGACACAAGGTGGAGGAAAGGCAGCTATGCATATGTTTTCGCCTATCTCCTACAGCTTCCCAAAAGTTGGGACTCTATCCAGTCATGAAAGGATGTGACACACAGATAAAGGGGCAGAATATGGGATGAGCAAGTTAAACAACCTGCCCATAGACACCAAGACACAAACCCAATTGGCCATACATCTGTACCATTAATATTCAGTGTGGCCGAGGTCTTCTCCTGCCCGCACACACATGAGTATGCTCCAGTATCCACCACAGCCAGGCCATGGATCTGCAGTTCACACACGGCCCCATCCTGCCTCAGGGTGTATCTGTCCCCATCTTTCAAGGTCTCGGACCCCTTCCTCCACTCGACAGGGGCAGCCTTGCTCAGCTCGCATCTTAAGACTGCTGTGGCCCCTTCTATGGCTTCTTGGCTTCTCAGGTCTTCAATAAATTTGGCAGGCAAGCCTGGGAAGGGCCAAGCAATGACTGAGAACATGGAACCCTCTGATGGTCTCTGCATCAACATGGAACCCACAAAGATGTTACACACAGACAAAGGGACAGAATATGGGATGAGCAAAATAAACAGCCTGCCCATAGACACCAAGACACAAACGCAATTGGCCACACATCTTTACCATTAATATTCAGTGTGGCCGAGATCCTCTCCTGTCCCCCAGACGTAAGTATGCCTCTGTATCCACCACAGCCAGGCCACACATTGATCAAGGGCCACAGTGTGAATAACTGAACCCATATACAGATGGGGAAGGAAGCAGATAATTGGGGAGAGACAGCAGCAGGAGGATCTGCTTGAGTAAATGGACACACGGCCACAGGGTACCACAGATGCTGTGCCACACATGGAGGCAGGAGGAAATGATAGGGGCAGCATAAAAACAAGCCATCCATCTTTACCCCTGACGGTCAGCTTGGCTGAGGTCTTCTCCTGCCCACACACACACGAGTATTCCCCAGCATCAGCCGTGGTCAGGCCACGGATCTGCAGCTCACACACAGCTCCGTCCTGCCTCAGGCCATATTTGTCTCCATCTCGCAAGGTCTTCGGTCCTTTCTTCCATGTCACAGGAGCCGCCTTGCTCAGTTCACAGCTCAGTGTGGCCGTGGTTCCTTCTGTGGCCTCTTCATTCTTCAGACCATCTTGGAACTTAGCTGGAAGGGCTGGGGAGGCCAGAAAGACACAGACACAATCACACTCTCTGAGAACATGGAAGACCCTAGATGAGGATGGTACAGGGAAGACAGGAAGCCCTCCCTGCTGCACATAGACCACACGCTGGGCATGCTAAGCACGGCTGAGGGAGGGGCTTCTCTTAGTCCAGACAATGCGTCTCATGGTCACAGTCCATTCCACGGTTTCCAGGGGCCTCAGACCGAGCTTGGCGTTGGGGGCTGAGGACAGCACTAAGATCATCAGGATTGTGGAGTATGCTATAGACAGGACCCCATGTGCACACTACTCAGCACAATCAAAATAATGGCATAAGAACCAACAGTGAAATACACTCTGGAGCTCGGAATACATAAGTATTCAACAGTGAAATACACTCTGGAGCTCGGAAGGAAACAAGTGTGAAGAAACAGCACGGCAGCGGAGGGGGGAGTGCAGCACACAGACTGGTCAGCCTGACCCTGGTGAAGCAGCAAAGACAGAGGACCTCCAGACCAGGAGGTCTAGAGAGAGAGCCCGAGACCAGGACAGCAGGTCTCCTGTGCCCACCAGCCCCTCACACAAACTCCAGGCTCGGTGGCTTGGCCTGGCTGTTAGGTCACGGTATGGCTTGGTTGTGAATTCCTTCCGGGGTTCTTATGCCACCATTTTGATTGTGCTGAGTAGTGAGCACATGGGGTGCCCGAGCCCCTCCCCCAGAGAGTCCCAGAAAGCCCCACTTCTTAGAACAGAACAGACCCAGAAGAAGGGACAGCTCAGCTGGATGGGAAGAAGTCACAAGCCTCTCCCTGGAGCTGTCAGCCTGGAGTAGGTGACCACAGGGGCTTTGGCCCCATCTTCACAGTGCAGGCACACTCTCTTGTGTGTGAGTAGAGGCAGAGATTCATGGTTGAACAAATGGACTAGACGAACACCTGTCCTCAACCACTATGTGGGAAGCGGTCACAGAGAAGAGGAGGCACAAACTGGTTCTTGTTTGCCAAAGCTGGAGACTTCCTCTGGCTACCAGGCCAAGACTGAGTACTTTTGAATGTCCATCTCTGTGTGCCTGGAGATCTTTAAGGACAGTGGCTCAAAGTATCCTTAGGATTTTATGGTCCAGGGTAGCTTCTGGAAAAGCAGAGGTCTTGAAAGGCCCAGGCAAGGCATCTGTCTGCATCACTCTTGTTGGGAGAAACGCAGTTTTGAAAGCAGCTGGTGCCAGGACCCTCCATACCTCAGCCATCAACAGCATATCCTGGAGTTTGGGAATAGAGAATGTGTCTTCCTGTGACCTCTTTCTAACTCTGTAGCCATGGGACAGGCCGCAGGTGCACCCTTCTGCCATCCTTTGGAATGTATGAATGCCTCTGCGTTTTGACACCAGGTCTCTCCACGTGGCAGCTGGTTTTCATTCAAATGTTTCCAGTGTTTGTGCAGGTGATAGGAGTCGCCTGCCATAGCCTGGACAAAGAGATGACCAGGCATCACCGTACCTTCCTGTCCAGTGCCCTCGGTAGCCAGTTCTTCATGTGAGAGCAGAGCCCACTAGGACAAGAGCTTCTTTCACTTGTAGGAGATTCATCCCACCCTCGCTCTCTAGGATACCCAGAGCCCTCCAGCAATGTCTGTACATTCCAGCTACTTCCCTGTGCTCAGATGCTCAGGCCCTCCGAGGACTCCTGACTCAACACCAGGTCACCAGTCACCAGTCATACCAAGATAGGTATTCCAGTTCCCCGGACACACTGAGACTCAGAAGCATATTCCAGTAGGCCATTCTGGGAAGGTCTGTTGCTGCCAGTGCCTCTGTGAGAATTCCCAAGATCCATTGCAGCCAGGCTACAAGCGCCATATATCATAACTTCAATCAGTGAGTGCCTCCATCTCTGATCTCCAAAGCCTTTCTCCACTCCAAGAAGGCGCCTTGCTCTGCTCACACTCCAGGGAGATGCTTTGCTTGCTCTGTTCACACTCCAGGGAGGCACCTTGCTTTGCTCACGCTCCACGGAGAGGCCTTGTTCTGTGCACACTCCAGGGAGGCTCCTTGCTCTGTTCACACTCTAGGGAGGCATCTTCCTCTGTTCACACTCCAGAGAGGCTCCTTGCTCTGTTCACACTCTAGGGAGGCATCTTCCTCTGTTCACACTCCAGAGAGTCTTCTTGCTCTGTTCACACTCCAGGGAGATTCCTTGCTCTGTTCACACTCCAGGGAGATGCCTTGCTCTGTTCACACTCCAGGGAGATTCCTTGCTCTGTTCACACTCCAGGGAGATGCCTTGCTGTGTGCACACTCCAGGGAGGCTCTTTCCTCCATTCACACTCCAGGGAGGCACTTTGCTCTGTGCACACCCCAGGGAGATACCTTGCTTGCTCTGTTCACACTCCAGAGATACCTTGCTTGCTCTGTTCACACTCCAGGGAGGCTCCTTGCTTTGTGCATACTCCAGGGAGGCTCCTTGCTTTGTTCACACTCCAGGGAGGCTCCTTGTTCTATTCACACTCCAGGGAGGTACCTTGCTCTGTTCACACTCCAGGGAGATACCTTTGCTCTGTTCACACTCCAGGGAGATGCCTTCCTCCATTCACACTCCACAGTGTGACTTCACCACCTGTAATGCCCTCCCCAGGCCTCTAGCCATCTGTGAAGTATTGTCTACAACTGGGAGGGATGCACAGGCACAAACACTAGTAAACTCTGTAGCCATAGACAAAAGTGGGCCACTGAAACTACATGTACAACACGGGACCTGTAGAGTGGTGAGAGGCAGGATCAGCAAACCCTTCTCCAGTGGCAAGATCTAGAACTGACCAGGGAAAGCCCAGGGAGAAGAGCGGCAGGCTCACACACACAGAATTGTCTTCACATCTCCTCACCACCATAAGACAAGCCCTCACCTCTATCCTGACTCCCATGGGGTGGTGGCCCACCTTCATCTGACTCCTAAGGAGTGGACTTTCGGGCCTTGCCTGATACTTACCTGAACCCTTACCTTCACAATCAGGCACAAGACAAGGTTGTCCTTCCCGTGTCTCTGTTGTGTGTGTGCCATTCCTCCATTTCCTGCCTCCCCCTTTTCCTGGTGTGCCCCCAGGACTTATAATTACATCTTTGTAATTGGTTGCATGAACACACACACACACACACACACACACACACACACACACACACACCACTCATTCCAGCCAGGACACTCCTGAGGTTAAGAAACACCCAATTCTCCATTGTTTTTTGGCATCTAAAGTGGGTCCCATACAAGTATGAGAAACATCAGCTAATGAGATAAAGACGAGACATAGAATATCATGAAAGGGCAGTGGAAGATGATCAGGCACAGAGCCACCCATACACAGGGGCACCCACACACAGGAACACACGTGATCTTTACCCCTGATGGTCAGTGTGGCTGAGGTCTTTTCCTGTCCACACATGCACCAGTACTCTCCAGCATCTGCTACAGCCAGGCTGCGGATCTGCAGTTCACACACGGCCCCATCCTGCTTCAGGCTGTATCTGCCCCCATCTCCCAGGGTCTCTGTTCCCTTCCTCCACTCCACAGGGACAGCCTTGCTCAGTTCACACTGCAGTGTGGCCGTGTCCCCTTCTGTGGCCTCCTTGCTCCTGAGCCTTCTGATAAAGTGAACAGGCAGAGCTAGGAGGGCAAGACAAAGATTGGAGCATCAGATCTGCTACAGAGTGTGGGATGATAGAACGTGACATAGGACAGGATGGGGACAAGACAGAATACAGGAAAGAACCCAGCAACACTCAGGAGTGGAAAGCCAGCTGCCGGTGCTGGTATTTTGTGTTTCATATTTATAATGACTCAAGAAGTAAGGTGGGATGCACAGTAAGTTCACAGGCATGGGGGGAGGGGGAAGCCATGCATGCTCTTTACCCTTGACAGTCAGCGTGGCTGAAGTCTTCTCCTGTCCGCACACACACAAGTACTCCCCAGCATCTGCCACAAGCAGACTACAGATCTGCAGCTCACACACAGCTCCCTCCTGCTTCAGACTGTATTTGTCCCCATTTCTCAGGGTCTCTGTTCCCTTCTTCCATTCCACGGGGGCCTCTTTGGTCAGCTCACACCTCAGTGTGACCATGGTCCCTTCTGTAGCCTCCTTGTTTCTCAGTTTTCCTATGAACTCGGCAGGTGAGGCTGCAACAGGCACCAAAGACAGAGACCACCATTATTCTCCTGCACCGGGCTGAGGTTCCCATGGGGCCCTGAGCACAGTATGCACAGGCACACTTACTTTTCACTGTGAGTGTGGCTGAAGTTGTCTGGTCCCCAAAGGAGCATGAGTATTGCCCACTGTCCTGGGGCTGCAGGTCCCGGATGACCAGTTCCAGCACAGCACCCTCTTGCCGCAGGGTATACTTGTTGCTGGGTTTCAGGACATCATCTCCACGACGCCACTCCACAGGTGCAGCCACGGATGACAGCACACAGCGTAGTGTGGCAGCCTTGCCCTCTGGCACCTCCACGTCCTTCAGGGACTCCCTGAACCGCACTGGCCGAGCTATGAACAGACAGAGTCAGTTCAGTCTCCTGGAGGAAGATCCCACCTGGGGTCCAGAAGGGGACCGGATGCCGGTGGCAAGGGCCCAATGACCTCTGGGAAAGATAGGTCTGATGGTATGAAAATGAAAAAGGTGGACATTGACTAGATGGACATAAAGGCAAAGTATTACAGTAGGAACTGTGTCCCCCAAAAGTTCAGACATTGAAGCCCTATCTTGGGGGGAGGGGTGTCTCAGAACGTGATTGTTTGGCATTGTAGACTTTAAGGAGATAAAATAGAATATGGTTGTTGGAATGAGCCCTTGTTTCACTGCTTTGCCATCCTTAACTGGGATACCAGCAAAGAGGAATACCATCTGAAGTCACGGAAAAGATGGCCTCTGAAAGCCAAGAAGACAGACCCCCAGAGGCTACCCAATCAAGGAGTTTAATCTCCTACTCTCATTCTTTCTACACAGCAATGGAGACAACAGACTCCCATTGTGCAAGTTGCCTGTCTATGCTGCTAGCTTAGGGCAGTCCAGATAGAGGCAAGCCACAGACAGGAAAAGGGACTCCAGAGGGGTCCACCAAGCCAATGCAGGAATGGGCCACAAGCAAGGATCAGAAGATCAAGAGAGTTCAAAAGGCTACTAGGGCAGTAGAGACTCTGAGATACAAGGAAGCCAAGTGCCCTACACAGGAGAAGAAGAAGAAAGGAACCAGAAGCTGCTTTGGGGTCCCCTTGCCTCCTGCTGCAGTGAACATATTTTTATTCTTGCCCGAAACATGACCACCTGGCACTCACCATGGACCCTGACAATGGAGCTGCTGGAGGCTCCGCCAACCTCACATTTGTACCGCCCACCATCTTGTAGGGTGGTGCCAGTGATGCGGAGCTGGGCCTGACAGCCTTCATGGCTTAGCTGGCATCGTGCAGATGGCCTGAGTGTCTTCCCGTCTTTGGTCCAGCGCACAGAGCTCTCCACGGTGGTGGTTTCACAGACAAGAGTCAGGTCCTCACCTTCTGTGACTGTGATGTCCGTGAGTGGCCGAGAGAAGATGCTCGGCTTCTCTGGAGGATAGAGAAAAGCCAAAGATAACTGGGACAGTGGTACTTCTATGAGAGGACTAACACAATGGACCATGCAAGACCTTGATCAGTATCTGCATCTTCCCTCAGGCTGGAGCCAGACAGAAATGCTGAGGGCACAAGGCAGGCTCTGTGCAGTTTCCATTCTGAACATGATAACAGCCCCCTCAATTTCTGATTTCAGAAATTAATTCTGAAAGAACCCAACTGAGTCTTCTGAATCAGCTCCCTGAGGTAGGAGACCCCCCATGCCATTGGCTACCTCCCTGGGATGAGAGACCCTCTTGCCATTGACAGCTAATCCTGCCTTTCCGTGAACCCCAGGACCACACTGTGCACTAGACAGAACTCAGGAAGGAGCTGTCACCTGCCCCTCTTCAAGAATCTTCTAAGCCATGTAGTGTCCCCATCATGGATGGCCCTTAGACACAAAACCCACCAGTCACCCGCAGGGCAGCTGAGGTCCGCTGGTCACCCGCCTCGAAGTAGACAGTGCCTGAATCCTTGAGCGCTAGCTGCCGCAGGGTGAGCACATGGTAGCCTCCAGGTTGGACAGTGATTTCGTTCAGCTCATTGCTGTGCAAGGGGGTCTTATCCAGGAACCAGTGCACAGGGCCATAGTCAGCAGGGGAGATGCGGCAGCAAAACTTGGCAGAGGAGCCCTCCTGGACAGCAGTGTCCTCTAGGTCCTCAATAACTCGCACTTTCTGGCCTGTTAGGCAGACAGACAAGTCAGAGCTCTTGTAGCCTAGGGCCAGGCTCAAACAAATGATTTCACCCAAGACCTTTAGTGGGGCCATAAGCAAGTAGTCTACGTTACTTCTTGTCGGTGAAACTTGAAAGCAGATCTGAGCCATGTAGTCCTTTGTAGTCAGCCTCTGAGTCCCAGACCTATATCCCTCTCTGAAGTCCTTTTGCCAAGCTGGTGGAAGGCCCACAACCTGCTAAAGCTCATGCACTCTCTCCTGCCTTTGTATTAAGCTGGGCTTGCTAACAGATAGGCTGCCTGCTCCCAAAACTGCTTACACCAGCCGCGCTCACCACAGTACAGTATAATTCATACTGCAGTCCACCTCACATTTACAGATCACAAATGGATGCAGAGGCCACCAGTGCCCTACGGTGCTGCAAAGACTCAACCAACTCCAGCCTTCATATTCCTGATCCGTCTGGCCCCTTCCATTCTCCTCTCTGGTTCTGTGAGATGGACTTTTCAGCATCCACAAATGTGAAGAATTTGTGGCATCTATATCTGTGTGCCTGGCTTAGCTCACTTGCATTTCAAAGACCCAAGGGAAAGCTGAAAGCCTCACCACATGCAGGAATGATGACTGCTCACGTATGGAAATGCCTGCTACCCTGATTGGATTCACTGCATGCTACCTAAACATATACAGTTATCACACTGTATCACAGGTAGATCCAAATATTACATATTAATTGAATTAGGGGCTTAGCGGTTAAGAGCACTGACTGCTCTCCCAGAGGTCCTGAGTTCAATTCCCTGCAACCACAAGATGGCTCACAACCATCCGTAATGGGATCCGATGACCTCTTCTGGTGTGTCTGAAGTCAGTGACAGTGTACACACATACATGAAATAAATAAATCTTTTTTTAAAAAAATTAAAAAATGAAAATAAATGCAGAAACCTATGCCTACATTAAAATTTAAATTGAGGGCTGGAAGGGTGGCTTGGTGGTAAAAGTATGTACTGCTTTTCCAGAAGATTCAAATTCAATTCCTAGCACCGAGATCAAATTGCTCACAACCACCTGCAACTCTAGCTACAGAGTATACAAGGCCTCTAGCCTCCTCAAGTACCAGCACTCATGTGAACATGCTCACACCCAGACACCCAAACACACACACACACACACACACACACACACACACACACACACAATCATGCATGCACGCACTTAAATCCCTAAAAACATTTTGTTGTTGTTGAATTAAAAATGGTAAATCGGCATGGATCCTGCAGACATACAATTGCACTCACAAATGCATTGAAGGAAAGGCTCCACTTGAAAGACCCCAATACTGGATGGGACAGACAGAAATGGCTCTGATCAGCAGGCTGTCACACAAAGAATGGCTCTGCTCCATCTCCAGGCCAGTCAATTCACACTTAAGGTCTACACTTTGCAGATTTTCTTTTTTGACACAAGGTCTCTTGTATTCCAGGCTAAACCTGAACTTGATATGATCTTGATCTTCTGCTCCTCCTACTTTTACCTCCCATAGTCTCGATGGAGAGTTGGTCCGGAACCTCGAGGGCACTCAAGTTCCATATTAAAAACAGTGAAGTCTTTACACTTGGCATACATCTGCCAGTACACTTTAAATAGCCAACGCAATGGATGTGTTCAGTGTAGTGTTACACTGTATTATACAGGGAGTAGCAATGAGGGAAATGAGTCTGTATTCATCACAGCCATAGACCCTTTTTTTTTTTTTCTGTTTGTGTGCTATGTGCCTGGGTGTGTGTGCATGCGTATTTGCATTGTGGAAGCACATATGTGTGTGTGTGCACACACAATGTAGAGGCTCAAGGTTGATGTCAGGAATCTTCCTAATAGCTCTTCCATATAATTCAATGAGGCAGGGTCTCTCAATCAAGCCCAGATCTCACTCATTCAGCTAGTCTTGATGGCCAGATTGCTCTGAGATCTACTGTCTCCGCTATTCCAAGCAGTAATTACTTGTGGGTCCCAAACACCCGAATTTACGTGGGCTCTGACAACTGGGACATCTCCCCAGCCACACAACTTCTTTTTCCACATGTTTCTAATTAGCAAGGGGCTAGATCTGAATATGCAGAACCTGCAAATATGGAGGGCCGACTCTTGTTACTTCTAATTATCGATGCTGAGGCTTCTCACAAACATGAGTAATGTTATTCCCTGAAGACAGATCTCAGGAAGGGTTTCCAGTAAACCCCATGCCAGACTCCAACCCTGTACTGCAGAGCTAGGTGAAGGCCGTGGTCAGGAGAGCCACTGTTACCAATGTTCTGATACCAAGACATGTCCCACCACTTCCCTTCTCTACAAACTAGAGAGGACAAAAGCTCACCCTACATTTTGGAGAGGAATAGCATTTCACAAGTGAGAACAAACAGAGACAGCAAAAAAATGAACCAAGAAACATCAGCAACAAACTGTAAATTTTGCTGAGATCATTCTTATCAAACCCAACAGAACTCTGCCTGGTATACACAAACACTAGAGAACTCCCCTCCTGTTCCACATGCATCCACGTTCCACATGCCTTGTCTATAGGCACAAATCATACTAAAGTTCACCTTTGACCTTCTTGAGCTCTGCAGCAATTCAGAACAGAGGCTGTGGATAACTGCCTGCCCAGCAAGGCTACCCCAGCAGCCACAGACACCAGCCCCCACCCCATGTCTACAGAAATGCTGAGTTCTGTGCCCACAAGGCTCATGCCCGTCTTCCTCTGTGCCTCCCTGCTCTGGGATGCACCCTGGCTTTCCATTTCCATGCCATGCATTCCCAGTGGAATGACTGTTCTTTAACAACACTGTCTCTAGCCCTTCTAAACTGACACTATCAATATTGGCCATACTGACAGTATGACAACCAGTTTTCCAATGGAAACACATAAAGCTCCTTGGTTGCCAGCAAGCATGGTCGAGTTGTCCCTCTGTAGTAACTTACACACGGTATGTCCACGCACATGTAGAACACACCACCTGGGCCTCAGTAGAGGCCTGGATGCTTCAGAATACACAGCAAGTATCCACTTTATAAATGAAGCCAGGCCATTGGCTGCCTCACAGAAGGTCACACTAGGAAAGCTTGAGATGCCCAGGTAACCTGCTCTACCCTTAGACCTAGAGAATCTGAGGCTGGGCTGGGCTAGGGCAAGCAGAGTCCTGATGACTAAGCACTTCTGAGCTTCCATGGTCTACTTCAGACAAGGCTGAAAAAAAGCAGCATTAAAGTAAGAGTTGCCTCACCATGGACGAGGAGCCTGGCCTGGGTCCGGGCTTGGCCAATGTCACAGGTGTAAGTGTCACTGTCTGTCCTCTCCAGGGCATTGATGGTGAGCTTCAGGGTCAAGCCTTCCTGACTGGGGACATGCTTCCCTGAGGCACGAAGCTCCAGGAGGCCTTTGCGCCAGGTCACGACAGATGCTGGGTGCTCTGTCTTGCATGTGAACACAACCCTGCCCTTCTCTTCCACTTGCAGGTCAGCCAGCTCCTCTGTGAACCGGTTTGCCTTTTCTGGGTAAAGGGCGAGACAGGTAGGGATGGGAGTGTAAAGCTCCTATGGCCATGCAGGTTCTGTCACTTCCACTGAGGCTTTGGGGTGGCCCCAGGCATGCTGCAGGAGAGACTGTGGCAGGGCGGTATGCAGTGTGCTTACCTTCTACACAGAGCTTGGCAGTGCTTTTGGAAGCTTCTGTCTCACAGGTGTATTCCCCAGAATCCTTGAGCGAGGCCTTGCGGACAACCAACACAGCCCGTGTGCCTTCACTGAGCAGGTCATACTTCTGGCTCTTCCGGATGGCCTTCCCATCTTTCAGCCAGCGCACAGAGGTGCCTGCCCTAGACAGCTCACAGCTTAGCATCGCATCTTCCCCAAGCATAGTCCGCTGGTCCTCCAGGGGCTTTGTGATGTCCGCTGGCCTCTCTGGAATAAGCAGAGATGCTCCCCATGAGGCAGACCCTTGGCCACAGAACCAGTCATTAGCTACATAGTCACTGCAAAGTCCTTTAAAAAAAAATGGCCCTCAGCATTGAAATGACAATCACCGAGCCTGCATGGGTCTGTGCCAGGCCATCTGCATATATGTTGTGGTTGTTTAGCTTGGGGTTTTTGTGGGACTCCTAAGAATGGGAATGAGGTCCTCTCTGACTCTTTTTCCTGCTCTTGGGACCCTTTCTTCCTACAGTGCTGCCTCATCCAACCTTTATATAAGGCTTGTGCCTAGTCTCATTGCATCTTGTTATGGTATATTTGGGTGGTATCCCTTGGAGACCTGCTCTTTTCTGAAGGGGCACAGAGGAGCAGTGAGTCTGTAGGAAAGGGGAGGTTGAGAGGAGGCAGGGGACTGGGAAGAGTAGAAGGAAGGGAGGCTGTGATCGGGATGCATTGTATGAGAAAAGAAAAAATAAGAAAAAGAAAAAGAAGAAGAAATAAATGGCCTCACGATGAGGGAGAAAGACAGGCATTTGGGAACATGAACTCTCTAGATATCAAGACCGCACAGCCTCTGTCTAACCCTTGACTCCTTAGACTCTTAGAGGCTCAAGACTCTGAAGCAAGCCCTCACTCTCATGCTGAGACCTACGAAGCATGGGCTCGAAGGACACCTCATTCAAGGCTCATACCCAGGGTATGGCCTCAGCTTGGCTGGTCCCTGAGCAGATCCACCCATGGGCACCAAGTGTGTGTCAGAAGCACAAGCTTCAAGACATCAGAGGCTACTTCCCAGCCTCCCCAGCCTCTGCCTAAGTATCAGACTGGCTGAGTGAGCTACATGGACTGAGAGCAGTCATGTATGAGAATGAATGAGAGACCAGAATTCTGGGCTTGCTCTAGAAACTCAAAAGATGCTCAGGCAGGAATATCACTCCCTTCAATAACCAAAATTCCCTGCCCCAGCACTCCCAATAGATAGTTTAAGTCCCCACCATGATATGAAGATGATTCCTAGAAGCACCCTAGCTCAATTGCACCTCAGTTTCAGGCTCCTGGCCTCAGCCACAGAACCTACCTCTGATGATGAGCGAGGCCTTGGATGTGAGGCCCAGCACTGAGAAGACCACCTCTCCTGCATCACTGAGCACAGCATCTTTGACTGTCAGGGTATATTTGCGGCCCTGGCGAACAGCCTGGAAGTGGCCAGAACTACCCACTGTCTTCCCACCGACCGTCCACACTGCTGGGTCACTGGGACTCTCATGGGAAAGGACACACTCAAAACTGCAGCTCTCTCCCTCCAGCACCTCCACCGTCTTTAACCTCTTGGTGATGCCCACATGAAGATCTAGGGGACATAAGAAACAGGTCACCAGTCAGTCCACAGATGTCAGCCTGAGGGAACAGTAGTGTCCCGTGCCAGGCAGTGGAGCAGGCCACGTCACTGTAGGGCCAAGTTTCCCACTGTCTCTAGCTCCATACCTGATGACAATGTGTGCCATCATTGAATTGGCACCAAAATCCACCCTTCAAGCTGCCCATGTCCTGGAGTTTGCGTGATTGAGAGCAATGCAATCAAGGTGGTTGGGAGGAGGAGGATCCCACACATTTCTAACCCTCTTGTAACACCATGAGGGGAGGGTCAGGAGCCCCATAAGTAACCCCTTCCAGAGAGAGAGCAAGCCTAGTCCTATGAGAAGTCCACTGGGCTCCCTTCCTCTAAGGCTGCCACAGAGCCTCTGAGGGATCATGAATGAACAGGCTGCTAACCTATCTCCTGCAAGCTGGGATACCAGACCTGAGCCAGGACAGTGAGTGGCTTCCCAAACTGAAAAAAGACGTGTGCTCAAAGGGACTAGTCTCTTAATAATGCTGTGTGGGGCAGCAACTGTGAACCTAGGGACACTCTGTAAAGAATAGGAACATAGATGACCTGTAGTCTGTTTATCTGCAGGAAAGGATATCTGCCCTTGGCCTGGAAACCCTCTTAAGGCTGTCTCCTAGCCACACCTTTTAGCGGCCCCACACGTGCCTGCCTGATTCCCTTTCAACCCCCATCACATGGTACAAAGCAAACATCAGGGCTCTGAACAAAATCATACCAGCCCTGCACGGTGAGGATCTGTAGACAATTGCCCCTTGACCCATCTGCCTGTTCCCAGAACCTCAAAGGGCCACATTAAGCCCCGTGCACTACAAACAACTTCTGTGGTGTCTGCTTAAAACACAGAACAGCTCCAAAAGAGCAGCCTGGAGCCTCTAGATGGGAAAAGACCTATCCTGACCAAAAGCCCTGGCCACTCACCATGCACGCTGACCCTGGACTGGGTCTCCTTACTGCCCACCTGGCAGGTGTACAGTCCAGCATCCTCATGGCTCAGGTCATGGACCGTAAGGCCCCGAGCACCTGCTTTGTGTAGGAAATCATACTTGTCGCTGGGACCCAGTTCCACACCATCTTTGCGCCAAACCACGCGTGCCTCAGGGTCAGAGACCTCGCACTGCAGGGTTAGCGTGCCACGTTCTTCTGCAGATACGTCATCCAGTGCTTTCAGGAACACCACTGGCTTTGCTGGAGGAACAGAATGGGCCGGTGAGGAGAACCCATGCCCGCCCAGGGGGAGAGCACCCCACGGATTCCACGGGTCTTCTCACCTTTAACCACCAGCCGGGCAGAAACAGACACCTTGGGAGAGGTGGCACACACGGTGCCTGTGTCAGCCTGCCGGACACTCTTCAGCACCAATGTGTGGAGACAGCCCTCGTGGCTGATCTCGTGGAAGCTGTCGTTGTACAGGGGTACACCATTGAGTGACCATTCGATCTCCTCGTCCTTATGGGATAGCTCACAGGAGAAGCAGACCCGGCCTTCCTCCATGGCTTCAGCATCCTGCAGTGGCTGAATCACTGTCACCTCTCGAGCTACACGGTACACACCAGCACCTCAGTACTGCGTTACCAGCCATCCCCCTGCCCTGGAGTAGGGTCCACTGCCCTCCTTCCCAGCTCTCTACCTTCCACAGTAACCTCGGCACTGCTCTGGGCACTACCCGCCTGGCACCGGTAGGCCCCGGCATCAGCTGGAGTGAGCCGGAGTATGCGCAGCTCTGCCATCTGGCCCTCCAGCGCCATCTTGAACTTTTCTGATGGAGACAGAGGTGTGTTCTCCTTGTACCACTGCACAGCCTTGGGGGCTGGCCTGAAGTCACAGGACAGGACTACCGACTGCCCCTCACGCCCTGCTTTGGGCTCCAGAGGCCGTGTCAGTACCACAGGAATGTCTGCAGAGAACAATACAAAGGCAAGGCTGGGATCCCCAAGAACCAGACCACCCCACCTCTCCTAGGTTCTAAGCCATTTGCATCCACAGCCCATACAGTGTGCCTGACCCTCTATTTCAGGGATGTGCTCCACATGCCCCTCACTGCCAGCTCACAGCTCTGTCCCAGCCAACATATACTACCCCATGCTTCCCTGGCCCATAGCCCTACCATGCCTGAAAGCTCAGATTCTACCTGTCAGGCCTCTGACCACAGCCCTGGCCCCCATGCCAGCTCTCACTAAGCCCACCCATGTGCCGCCCTGTGCCCATGTTCTGCTACACTGAGTATTGCCTACCCACAGCCTTGAACACAAGTATTGTTACTTTGGCATGGGCCATCTATGCCTAGTCACTTTTCCTATGTCCTGTTGTGGTGTACCCTGTTCACTTCTAACTTATACACCCCTGAGGCATAGCAAACCACAACCCCAAGCCATGTCCACCCATGGCCCTAAACTATGGCCACCCCCATCCCTGAGCTGTGTCCACCCTCAGTTTTGTCCCACACTGTATTCTAACCTGAGACAACAAGCTGCGCAGAGGAGCGGGACTTGCCGATGGTGAAGTGCACAGGCCCAGTCATGGTAGAACAGGTCTTATGCAGTGTCAGCCGGTGCACAGTGCCATCTTGCTCGAGCCCCACGTTTGCCCCTGCCTGTAGCACAGTCTTACCCAGGAGCCACTTGGGTGGCCTCACAGATGGGATAGAGGTCTCACATTCAAACCAGGCAGGGGCAGGCTCCATAACCGTCATGTCCTTCAGCCCCCGCACAATAGTGATGGACTGCTCTGTGGATGGAGAGCTGGCTGTATACCAGTAGAACCAACCCTACAGGAGGACTCGGGCTTCCCTCCTACACACTATATTTTTTTATATATATATATCCCTTCTTATCTCTTCCTACTATGTAGTTAGCATCCTCTCCCCATCCCCCACCCCCGCCACTGCTTGGGTGTCCCAGTCAGATCCCTTTCAGAGGTAGCAGCCTCCAGAACCTCCAGAGCAAGTCACAGAAACCACAAATCTCGCCCCCCCACACAAACCCAGGAAGGCTGTCCATGCCTTTACCCCATACCTTCCACAAAGAACTGGGCACTGGTCTTGACATCGCCAGCATCACAGGTGTAAGTATCTTCATCCTCGGGCTGCACATCATTGATGACCAGTTTGCGGTAAAGGCCGTCACTGACCACCTCGTACTTGGGCCCAGGCTGTAGCTCGACTCTGCCCTTGAACCACCGCACCTGGGCACTAGCCCGGGACACCTGGCACTCAAGCACACCACGGTGTTTTTCCATGGCGATCTTGTCCCGCAGTGGGCGCAGCAGGGTCACAGGCAGTTCTGTGGACACAGTCGGGTGGTGTCGGGATGATGTCCCGGAAGCTTTGCCTTGGCAAGCTCCTGGGAGCCAAGAGACTGACAGCCTGTGCCTTCCTTCCACCTGGGCCAGCAGGTGACCAAGTCAAGTGTCCCGCCCAGAGCTAATCTAGAATCTGCTAGGTACAACTGACCACTGGCAACATAGAGCTTGAACTCCTTGCACCTCCTCTTCCCACTGAGGAGACCGTACTCCCTACCTTCTTCATGAGTCTTTGCTGCCCTGTCTGAGAGGGGTCTCCAGGCTGCCAAGGCCTGTGGCAAGCCAGCAGTCTGTAAGCCAGCTCACTACGTCCAGTCCCTCTCCTCTTCTCACCCAGCCTTCCTCACCTTTCACTCGGAGGTGAGCTCTTGATTCTGCGTTCTCAGCTACAAACTTGATCTCCCCTGCATCTTCGGCCAGTACCCTCCGGAAGATAAGAGTGTATGTCCTCCCTGGAGGCGAAGGACACTCAGTACTGCTGAAAGAGAGGAAGGCAGGCAGCCAAGGGACCCCACCCACTCTGCTCGGCAGCCCTTGACCCTATTACCTTCCTGCCGGATGCGCACGTTGTCACTGGGCCGTAGCTTACTGGATTCTCGGAACCATAGGCCAGGAACCTCATCATGGGACACCTCGCAGGAGAATGTGGCACCCTCCTTCTCCATCACCTCCACATCCTCCAGTGGCTTAGTAATCTCAACACTGCGACCTAGGGGAGGGGAGAGAAGGCCATTGTGGTGGCTTGAATTAAAAGGGCCCATATAGGCTTACATATTTGAATGCTTAGTGGGTGGCATTAGGAGGTGTGGCCTTGGTGGAGGAAGTCTGTCACTCAGGGTGCACTTTATGATTTCAAATTCTTATGCCAGGCCCAATCTCTCCTCTTCCTCCTCCTCCTCCTCCTCCTCCTCCTCCTCCTCCTCCTCCTCCTCCTCCTCCTCTTCCTCCTCCTCTTCTTCCTCTTCCTTCTCTTCTTCCTCCTTCTCCTCCCTGTCTCTCTTCTCTCTCTCTCCTCTCTCCTCTCTCTCACTCGCTCGCTTGCTCGCTCTCTCGCTCTCTTGCTCTCGTTCTCTCTCACTCTCTCGCTCTCACTCTCTCTTGCTCTCTCTTGCTCTCTCTCTCACTCTCTCTCACGCGCTCTCTTTCTCTTTCCTCTTCCTGCTGCCTGTGGATCCTGCTATAGAACACTCGAGCTACTTCTCCAGCACTACGTCTGCCTGGATGCTCCCATGCTTCCTGCCATCGTGACAACGGACTAAACCTCTGAACTATAAGCCAGCCCCAATGAAATGCCTTCCTTTATGGGAGTTGCTGTGGCCATGGTGTCTCTTCACAGCAAGAGAACATTGACTAAGTCAGCTGGCATGCCCAGAAGCACAGGGACTCCCGGAACATTACCAGCTTGCAGGCAGGCTTGTGGAAGCAGAGGCCCAAGAAAACACTCACTCCTGCCTGCCAGCTTTCCCTGCCCACCCTCCCCACTCTATCCAGAACTCACCTTGCACCCTCAAAGAGGCAGAGGTCTGAGCATCAAGAGCATCACATACATAGACACCCTGGTCCCCAGTCTCACAGCGGTAGATAACAAGACTCCTGCAGGTTCCCTGGGCCACTAGGCCTATGGCCTTGCCTGCCCGCAGCTCCACGCCATCCTGTAGGGCAGAGAGTCAGGACTAGAGAGGTTCAGAAGGGGTTTGCCCCCTGGATGTCCACAGAGACAAACAGAGAGGAGGGGGAAATACCTTCAGCCAGCGCACATCCACAGGCCGTGACAACTCACACTCCAGGGTCACCTTCTCTTTCTGAGTGGCCACCACATCCTGTAGTAGTCTGGTGAAGCTCACGGGCAACTCTGAGGGAGGAAGGAGGTAGGGAAGTCAGGAGGCACTTTCTGATCAGGCAGGCTGATGATAAGCCCACAAAGGGGTTTCCACTTCCCTCCTGGTCCCATCTGCCTCCCTGGACCAGTTAGGGAAATGAAATAGGTGTGCCCTGGAGTGGAGCTGCCAGCCCTCTCCGACTCACCAGTGACTATGAGCCGTGCAGACGTGTGCACGCCCTCAGCCCTGAAGGCCACCAACCCGCTGTCCTGTGGCTGCAGCGCCGAGAGTGTGAGGATGTGGACAGGGCCTTGTACTGCCAGGTGGCATTTGGGTCCAGGCTGAAGTCGCAGGCCATCTCGGGTCCAGCTGCCCTCCACCTCAGCATGGGACAACTCCACATCCATCGAGGCCGTGCCCTGCTCCTTAGCCTCCACCTCTTGCAAGCCTCGAACCAGCCGGACCTGCCGCACTGTCAGAGGGGCTCTACGTGAGCTAGTGAAGTAAGACCCTCCAGCCAGCCAGGACTCAGATAAAGATGTGAGTTTAGCCCACCATCCTGGAGGCCACAGAGCAGAAGAAGGGTCCGGGCAGTAGCCCCCAGTGAACACCTTCACCCCGAACAACTCCAACCTCAGCTGACCCCCAGGGCCTGACCCTTGTCAGCCTCCTCCATCTTTTCCTTCCTTGGATCCACCTTCCAGAACCAGGGTGACCACCTGCCTCTACGAAAGGAAACCCCTCTCCACCTCGCAGCAGCCAACACGAGACCACATCTCCCAAGGAGTCCCTCCCTCCCTCTTAGACCCCAACTGCAGCCTTACTTTCTACATTGAGCTTGGCCTGAGTCTTGTCATCTGGTGTCTCACAGCCAAAGAAGCCACGGTCAGCAAAGCCCACGCTGCGCAGCACCAGACGGTGCTGAGAACCCTCGGCACGGATCTCCACGTTCTCGCTGGGTGTCAGGACAGCAGCATTCCGGGTCCACTTCACCTCAGGCCAGGGCCGCGTCAGCTCCACCTCCAGGGTCACAGAGGTCCTCTCCTCCACCGTCTGTGGCTCAAGCTTCTTTTTGAAGAGGACCGGTGCCTCTGAGACACAGAAGGGCAGAGGTCATCGGGCCTGCCAGAGCCCCACCCCTGCACCCAACCTGGATCTAGCCCCACCACACGAGCTGGGCTGCTTCAGGCAGAACCCCAACCGCACACCTTATATAGGTTCATTTTATGAGGGAAAGAAGCCAAAGCTGTTTGTTCTTCAGTCCCCTCCCAAGCCCTGCCACCTTGCTCTGGTCACCTATGCTCAACTCCCAACTATGGCCAGATACCATCAACAGCCAGCCTTCACCATCTGGGCCACTTCACAACCCCTCAGCCACTGTCCCATTGTCTGCCCTTTAACAAGGCCCAAGGACACTGACTCGTGTTAAAATATATGGGGAGGGCAAAGGCTCCAGTGTGGGCCTTTCTGTCCCATCCTTCCCCATTCCCAGGGAGGTCCACCTCATCACTCCCCTCACTCAAGAGCCAGCCATACCTGCTGCATCCTCAAATAAAGTCCTGGCCCTCAAGTAGATCCACACCTCCTGCTTCTGGGTGCCCTGCCTGCCAGCGTCCCTCTGGCTTGGCCACTGCAGACTCATCCCGAGACCACTTCCTCCAGAAGGAGGTCTCTCTGGGTTGTCCCAACCTTATCCCCACCCCTGCCACATACACATACAGGAAAGATATCTAATCCTCCCTCCAAATCACCTCTGTTGACAGCTGAGAGATTTCACATCCCCCTGAGGTCAACCAGATCAGCCTGACACAATATGGGGCCCCCTCGTCAGCTCATAAGGAGGGAAGGGCACCTATGGCAAGGAGCCACTGGACGTTCTGAAAGTCCGGGCAGCTCCCAGCTTACCTCGGACCCGGAGGGCAGCAGAAGATGAGGCACCCTCAGCCTCCACCGTGACATGACCAGCATCCTCCAGGGTCAGGCTCAAGATCGTCAAGCTGCGGCTGGCCCCACTCTGTACCATAACGAACTTCCCGCTAGGCTGCAGCTGCGTGCCGTCCTTGTACCACGTGACCGCCGCATCGCTGGGGGACACGACACACTGAAAGGTGGCCTCTTGGCCCTCCTCTGCAACCATGGCACTCAATCCAGATGTAAACTTGACCACTCGGGGAACTATAGAGGAAAAGCGTGCATGAGAGGCCACCGGAGAGGGCCCACGGAGACCCCCACCAGACAGACACATGGAAGGATGTGTCTCCCCCAGGAAGCCACCTTAGCTCACCCACGGGTACCTTTGACAGTGAGCCGTGCACTGGTGCGGTCATCCCGGCTCTCACACACATACTCCTCTGCATCATCCTCTCGAAGGCCAGACACAGTCAGTGTGCGCCTAGGCCCCTCGGATGTCATCTGGAAGCGCTTGCCCGCCCGCAGCTGTGTGTTCCCACAGCGCCATACAACCTCAGCCTGTTCCGGGCTCAGCTCACAGACCAGCGTCACGGTGCCACCCAATTCCCCTTCGATGGGCTCCAGGGGTTTGGAGAACTTGGCGGCCACCTCTGAGGGGAGAAGAAGGCCTATGCAGATGGCCCTGTGTCCTGAGCCCCACTCTGGGCCTGCCTTCTGTGGAACACTGCCTACTAGTCTTTAGAGCAGACATAGGGACCCTAGAGGAGACCCAGACACCTGGCCCCCAGCCTCTGCTTACCTTCTACCTGCACCGGGAAGTCTTGACCTTCTTTGCCAACACGGCAGCTGTAGATGGCACTGTCCAGGACCTGGGCACCTCTCACAGTCAGGGTATGGGTGTCACCCAGACTGGTGGTCTCGTGCCGCTTACTGCGGCGGATCTCCACGCCATCTTTGAGCCAGGTCACAGCAGCCACAGAGGGTGCAGCCATTGTGACAGTCAGGACAAAAGTCTCATGTTCCTTGACAACCAGAGGCTCCCTGCGGCTGGGTCTCTCCGGAATCTGGGACTCGGGCTCTGGTTCTGAAGAGAAGAAGTAGGTAGTGGGCATGAAAGTAAGGACCAAGCCGGGCAGCGGTGGCACACGCCTTTAATCCCAGCACTTGGGAGGCAGAGGCAGGCAGATTTCTGAGTTCCAGGCCAGCCTGGTCTACAGAGTGAGTTCCAGAGCAGCCAGGGCTATACAGAGAAACCCTGTCTCGAAAAAAAAAAAAAAAAAAACCAAAAACCAAGCAAACAAACAAACAAACAAACAAAAGGACCAGCATATGCCACTCTCCAACAGTAGTGAGTGCTGGTCGCTGTCACTCTATTGAGCCAGCAAGAACATGTCTCCCCTAAGAACCATCATCACCAGTCTCATCATAACCAAGAACCCAGCAGCCCTGCCCTCCAGGGGACTTCAATCCACAGCCCAGCATGGCATAGAAGAGGAGCAGCTAGCACTCCAGAGCATGACAGACCTGGCCTGGGACGAGATTGGAAGTTCACAGAGGCAGCCTGGGAAGATAGCCTGGGGGCAAAAGGTAGGATGGGTGTCGCAGGAGACCAAGATGGCTCAGCAGAGCCTCACACAGCAGTCACCCTTAAAAAGACCCCGTGCTTCAGCTGCAGGGGTGTGTCAAGGACTGCCATCAGAGACAAGGGCAGCTAGGAGTGCGTGGTAGCAGCCCATTCCTACCCACCACCATGGCAACACGCTTCATTTCTGCTTGATTTCTGTCAGTCTTTTTTTTTTTTTTCTTTTGGTTTTTCGAGACAGGGTTTCTCTGTGTAGCCCTGGCTGTCTTGGAACTCACTCTGTAGACCAGGCTATCCTAGAACTCACTCTGTAGACTAGGCTGGCCTTGAACTCAGAAATTGCCTGCCTCTACCTCCCAAGTGCTGGGATTAAAGGTATGCACCACCACTGCCCGGCTGAGCTCTGTCATTCTTACAAGGTAGTGTCAAAGCAAAAACATCTCTGTAAACCTTCCTGGAAGTGGGAACATAGGAGGTGATGGATCCTGAGATGTTAACTTCAAATGCCTCGTTGGATTAAGAAACATCTAGAGCATTATGAAGCATTCCTTTTTGAAAAGATTAATTTTATGTATATGTCTTGTGTGTTATTGAGAATATATGTATGTGTGTGCAGTGTCCAGAGACCAGAAACTCAGAAACATCAGAATTCAGGGGACTGGAGTTACAGGTGAGCCATACGGGTGCTGGGACTAAAACCCAGGCCCTCTGCAAGTGCAGCACGTTTTCTAAACCACCACATCATCTCTCCCGTCCCACGAAGCACATGTGTGTGTGCTTGTGTGTGTGTGTGTGTTGTGTATGTCTGTAGGGTGAGTAGATTTGTGTGTGTAGTATATATGTATGTGTGTGTATGTGTGTGTGTGTATGAGTGTGTGGTGTGTTATGTGTGTAGTGTGTGTGTGGTGTATTCATATGTGTATGTATGTGTGGTGTGAATGTACATATATGTATGGTGTGTGTGTGTGTGTGTGTGTGTGTGGTGTGTATATCTGTGGGGTGTGTGGTTTGTGTGTGTGGTATATATGTATGTATATATATGTGTGTGTGCACACCAGACATACATACACATATGAATACACCACACACATACTACACACATAACACACCACACGTGTGTGTGTGTGTGTGTGTGTAGGGGGGGAAGGGAAGGAATGGGAGAGAGTGTTCCCTGAGCGGTTTAGCTGAAGGGAGACCTACCCTGCATGTAGGCTGGGACTCCTCCCTGCATGTAAACAGAAAGGGGGTAAAAGAGCGTCATCCATCTTTGCCTGCTTCCTGGCTGAGAGATGGGAAGTAACAAGCTGCCTCATGCGTTTGACACCATAGCTCCCTCTCCCATAATGGACTGGATGCCCTCAAAGAATAAACCAGAGGATCCTCTCTTCTTCAAGTGTTCATCAGGTAGATGATCACAGTTACCAGGTAACAATTACAATCCAGGCACCACATTCAACAGGGAGTATAGAGGGGATGGAAGTAGATGTGCCGAGAGAGCAGGTGAGCAGCTGAGAGAGCGGGGAGGGGACAAGGCAGAGACAGGTCATCCTGGCCCAGCAGCAGACCAAAGCAGGCTTCTAAGCACAGGACCAACCTACCACTGAACTACTAGGACTCCAGGCCCACAGACCTACAACAGGCTCTGAGCCTCAGGCTAGGAAACTCACAGCCCACATGGGCAAAGAACTGGACCTTCCCCCCCGCCCCCCCCGAAACTTGAGAGATAACAGCTCTTGCTGCGGAAGAAGCCAGCCCAACAGAACCAGTGACGAAGAAGGCAGTGGAAGTGGGCAGGGGGGGCCTGTTGGGAGACATTAGGGGTGTGTGAGAAAGAGACTCTGTCCTCAAAGTACTGGAGGCAGTAGAGGAATAAAAGGGACAGAGATTGGGCTATGAGCACCAGACAAGGAACCCTCACACTTCTGAGTGTTTAGCTGCACCTCTGCCCTGAGCACAATGACACCCACCTGTGAGATCCAGACGGAAGGAGACCTTCTGTCCCCCGGCCTCGCAGCTGTACTCCCCAGCATCCTCCTTGCCCGCCTGCTGCACCACCAGCCTCCTGGAGCAGCCCGAGGCCTCCACGCGCACCTTCGAGCTGGAGCTCAGCTTCTTCCCGTCCTTGAACCATGTCACCTCAGTCTGGGCCTGGGCCACCTCACAGCTCAGTGTGGCACTGGCCCCCGCCTCTGCCTTCACCTCACTGCGTGCCTGCTGCTCCTTGGCAAACATCAGCTTGGTGTCTAGGGACAAATGGGGACACACAGGAATGAGACAGCTGTCTAGGTCAGAAAGGCCACACAGGGAAAAGATGGAATGTGGTGGCCGTAGGACAGAGCACCCTCCAGGCTCTGCACTTGATGTGCTTAAGAAGTTCCAGCGTCCCCTCAGCACAAAGCCACAGTCCATCCACATATACCACCCCCACTATAGAAGATTCTGTTCCAGTTTCTGTGAAAGGCAAAGGACACATCTGCCCTACAGTGATAAGGGTGTGTGTCCCCACAACTGTGCAAGGAGCATCCTCACCAGTGCAGAGAGTTCCTGATGCTCCATACTCTTGGCTGTTCTGAGAATCATGAGCTGCTATGTTGAAGATGTAGCCTTGACTCTCTGGGGTTCTACCTTGTGTTCCTGCCCCACCAAGTGGAGGACCATTCCTGGCTCTAGCCACCAGTGCCCGATCTTCCATGATGTGACATTTACTCTGTGGCTAATAGTGCTTCTCTGCCTCGTTCATAGTTTTAGGTGCTCTTTATATATTCACATACTAAAGCTGTGCCTGCAACGTTCAAAGCATCCTCCCCACCTGCTGTGTGTCAGACAGAAGATACACAAATGTAAAGTTTCATATGACATGAAAATGTTGACTTCCATTCGTGTTGAGTGGACTTATATCTTATTTAATACTACTGTGAGATCTCTCTCTCTCTCTCTCTCTCTTTTTTGTTTTTTTTTTGGGGGGGGGGTCTTTCGAGACAGAGTTGTTTCTCTGTGTAGGTGAATGGCCTAGATGTCCTAGAACTAACTCCGTAGACCAGGCTGGCCTCGAACTCATAGAGACCCACCTGGCTCTGCGGCCCAAGTGCTGGGATTAAAGGCATGTGCCACCACCACCCAGTTTATTCTGAGATCTTAAATAACCTATTGTGTCTGCTCAGAGCTAGTTTTTCCCCACAGTAAAGCCTGATGCAGCCAGGTGATGAGTCTGCTGTTCTTTGGCAAGTACCACTAACATGGAGACAGGAACAAACATTTGGAAGGTTCAGATCAGAAACAAAAACATGACAGAATAGGAAAGTCCCCACGTGGGAGCATCTCCCCAGACATAGAGGAAGGGAAGGATCATCCCGGGACACCCTTCCCATTCAACGTCTGGCTCAACACTCAACTAAACACGGGGATGGGAAGAGGAGCAATGTGAAGAGATAATATGTAATGGAAAGATCATAGGGTCAGCCATTGTCAGTCATGGTTCACCATGGACCTAAAGTACAGAGGAGTAAAGAGACCAAACTTAACAGAAGCTCAGAGTCAGTCATGGACATGAGCTAGTCATCGCTTCCACACAAGGCTTAGTATCTTGACACCCACCTGTGAGATCCAGGCGGAAGGAGACCTTCTGTCCCCCGGCCTCGCAGCTGTACTCCCCAGCATCCGCCTTGCCCGCCTGCTGCACCACCAGCCTCCTGGAGCAGCCCGAGGCCTCCACGCGCACCTTCGAGCTGGAGCTCAGCTTCTTCCCGTCCTTGAACCATGTCACCTCGGTCTGGGCCTGGGCCACCTCGCAGCTCAGTGTGGCACTGGCCCCCGCCTCTGCCTTCACCTCGTTGTGTACCTGCTGCTCCTTGGCAAACATCACCTTGGGCTCTGGGGACAAACAGATGCACAGAGTCAGAGACACTATTTAGGTCAAGAAAGCCACATGGGGAAAAAAATCTGAATGGTGGGCTGGAGGACAGAACTTCCTACAGGCTCTGCACTGGATGTGCCCAGGAGAAGCCCCAAGGCCTCTCAGTACGAGATCAGATCATCTGCATAGGACACTTACACTGCAGAAGGGCATGTGACAGAGTGTCAGTTGCTAGGCTCCTTGAGGGAGGAACCACAGGGTCATAGCTTATGTGCCTCTGTCCCTGACCCCATGACAACAGAACACTGACATCGAGGAACATCATCACCAGGGCTGAAGGTCCCTGACGCCCCATGCCCTTGCCTGCTCTGAGCACTGTATGCTGCTGTATCAGGAAGGAGCTGGGCTGTCTGTCTATATAGTAAGATCTTGTTCTGACACCTCACCAGGAAAGGGACGGGTTTGGCCATTAAGGCTTGGTCCTCCTGGCGTAACAGTTATGTCATGACCAATACCATTGTCAGCCATTTTCACCAACCTTTCCTGCATACCACAGGTGTTCACATTAAGGATCTGATTAATGAGAACGAGTGTCTTGCTGTGAGCCAGGAGCCTTTGCTTTCCCTTTCAGTGGCATCTTTTGATGACATAAAGGCATCTCATAGGCCACACAGACACAATGCTTCAGCAGAAGTAAAAGGGCCGTTGTCCTTCATGCCTGGCACATTTATATCCTGTAATTCTATCCTGGAGTCTTGTATATCCCATAGTTCTTCTACTCGGAGCTTGTCACCCTTCACACTGGAGTCTGCTGCAGCTGGGTACCACTGCATTTGCAAGGGAGGTATACATCCATTATAAATGTACTTCCTGCACTTATGTGTATGGCTGTGTGATCGCATCACTATTGCCTAGCAGCACTCCTGGTCAGGGCCATGGTCAAAACACATAAAGGAAGGGTGGTTTCCTGGCTATTCTCAGGTCTGCTGTCAGGTTCCCTGTTCCATTTCTGGAGCGGTTACCCACACCTATATTGACATTCGGCTGTCTCCAGGAGGGCAGCATCTGAACAACCCTGGATGTCTAGTAGATAAAATAGTCTTTCTTCATGACTCTTTTGACTCCACTTGGGCCTTGAAATCAACTTATCAATTTTCAAACCACCAAAAGATCTTCACTTTGACAAGAACAAATATCTCTCGTGGTCTGGAGAGCTGGCTCGGGTGTTAGGAGCACTGGCTGCTCTTTCAGAGGATCCAAGTTCGATTCCCAGCACCCACATGGCAGCTAATAACTATATGTAACTCCAGATCCAGAGAATACACCGCCCTCTTCTGGCTTCATCGGGCATTGAACACACGTAGTGCACAAGCCATTCATTCCTTCAGGTAAAACACCCATACACATAAAATAAAAATAAATCTTTTTAAAAAAGAAAAGAATAAATGTAACTAGCTTATCACACCACTGCTCTGTTCCTATTTCTCCCTAAAAGAAGTTCCCCTCAAATAGCTAAAAATGCCTGAGCAGACACTGAACCAGAACCCTGATGCATGGTTTCTGCAGTTCTGAGCTGTCCTTTGCCACTGGGTCACCCTATCACCTGTGACATCTTCCTTTAAGATAAAGGTTTTTTTGTTTTTTGTTTTTTGTTTTTTGTTTTTCGAGACAGGGTTTGTCTGTGTAGCCCTGGCTGTCCTGGAACTCACTCTGTAGACCAGGCTGGCCTCCAAGTCAGAGATCCATCTGCTTCTGTCTCCCAAGTGCTAGGATTAAAGGCATGCACCACCACTGCCCGGCTAAAGTATTTCTTAATTTGTGCTCTTCTTTGGTGCTTCATGTTGGCTATGAATTGTTTCAATCTTAGAAATCTTCACTGGAGAGAAATCTTACAGGGCTGCAGCTCTCATGGTGTCTGCTCCTCTGAGCAGTACCCTTCAGGAGATTTAGAGTCTCTTTTATTCCTGTTTTAACAGGGTTTGCCTTTGAGGAGCGGTCTGAGGACTGCTAGGTCAGGCTCTATCACAGAGCCAAACCTCCATCAAAAGAATGTTTTACATGAGTACACACTAAACTTTGACTTCGCTATACAATGTAAAATTTGGTTCTGCATTTATTAAGTGCACAAGATTTTTTTTCTTTTTTTCTTTTTTAAAAAATGTCATATTAATTTTCACATTCTAATGTTAAACCAAACCTTGCTTTCCTGGATTAGAACTCTCATCCCTGAAGAGTAAGCTCTTAGCAGAATGCTCTGTTCGCTTTGCCAAAACTGTGCCTGCATGCTGTCTTCAGTATGCATAAGAGAAGGTTGGCCTCAATTTTTAACAATGTCATTTTAGTATCAACACTAGATTACCAACATAGAGTAAGTTGAGAGTCTCCATTGCCTTTGTGTTCTCTAAAAGAATCACTGTGACCACACTAGAATATTTTGTACAATTTACTCATAGTTCACTGAACTTGACTGTATCCTATGCCTTTTTTTTGGTTTGTTTTTTTTTTTTTTTTTTTTTTCATGACAGGGTTTCTCTGTGTAGCCCTGGCTGTCCTGGAACTCACTCTGTAGACCAGGCTGGCCTTGAACTCAGAAATCCACCTGCCTCTGCCTCCCAAGTGCTGGGGTTAAAGGTGTGAGCCACCACCGCCTGGCTCTATTTTTTTTTTTAAGGTTTTATTTCTTTAAAAAGTTATAGAAGTGGGCTGGAGAGATTGCTCAGTGGTCAAGAGCACTGGCTGCTCTTCCAGAGGTCCTGAGTTCAATTCCCAGCAACCACAAGGTGGCTCACAACCATCTGTAATGGGATCTGATGCCCTCCTCTGGTGTGTCTGAAGACAGCTATAGTGTACTCACATACTTAAAAATAAATAATAAATAATTTTTAAAGTTAAATAATAAATAATTTTCTAAAAGTTATGGGAACGCACTGGGTTAGAGGATTCCCCTAGATAAACCTCAGTGCTCCTACATTAAGATGGGAGAAAGAGACAGGAGAATCCCAAGAGGCTTGTGGGTCGGCCAGCCTTGCCTACATCGTAGTGAACTACAAAAAAAAAAAAAAAATCTGGGGCAGTGATGGTGCACACCTTTAATCCCAGCACTTGGGAGGCAGAGACAGGCAGATTTCTGAGTTTGAGGCCAGCCTGGTCTACAGAGTGAGCTCCAGGACAGCCACGGCTATACAGAGAAGCCCTGTCTCAAAAAAAAAAACCAAAAAACAAAAAACAAAAAAAAACAAAAAAAAAAATCTGCCTCAAAAAAGACCTAAACCTGAGGTTGTCCTCTGACCTCTACACATACACTATGGCACATGCACACCCACACTTACACATGAACATGTGCACACACATATGCCATATATATACACAACACAACATATAACATACTAAAATCATAATAAATATAAAAATAAAAGGTTACAGGATTGGTTGAATTCCAAGGACTTTTTTCTATAAGATTTATAGTCATTTTTCAGGAATTGGTCAATTTAGTGGAATTCTTGAAATTTACCTGCAATACATTGATGTCAATAGTCCTTTCAAATCATTTGTCAAAAGGCCTCTCTGTGGGTCTTTCATTTGGCCCTTTTATACAGTAGCTAACTCACCTCAGAGGATGAGGAACCATAGCCCAGCCTGCAGTAGTTACAGTCTCTGAACTTTGAATGGAGAGCAGGGTCAGCTCACAGACCGTGCAGCAGCCGGGCGAGGAATGACACGCTACTGAACGGACAGAAAGACACTGTGGCTGTAGTCTGCTTTGCCAACAGGGCTGCTCTTTAGCATGTCATCCCTCAGTTTGTAGACGTGGCACGAGCCTCACAGCTATTTGAGTTATTTCTGAAATCTAAATGTACTCCTTAAAATCTTCAGTTTCAAAAACAATGTTCTGGCTGAGGAGAATAAAAAAGATAAGCTTCAAAGAGAGACCTCCACAGCTCACAGACATGTGTTGCTGGACCATAGCCATTAGCCTTATGTTCTTGGTTCCTCTACCCAGGCACTGCCTCGAAATACACCTGCGGACAGTTCCACAGAGGGTAACACCTCCCAAGCACTAACAGGCTCACCACAGGGGATGAGAGGGGAAACATGAAGATACAATGTATAACAGACAAAGCCAAAAAGAAGGAGCACAAGGTCAGTCATAGGAATGAGCCAGTCACTGAACCTCCACAGGGTCAACCTAGTGCCTCAACACCCACCTGTGACATCCAGGCGGAAGGAGACCTTCTGTCCCCCGGCCTCACAGCTGTACTCCCCAGCATCCGCCTTGCCTGCCTGCTGCACCACCAGCCTCCTGGAGCAGCCCGAGGCCTCCACGTGCACCTTCGAGCTGGAGCTCAGCTTCTTCTTGTCCTTGAACCATGTCACCTCGGTCTGGGCCTGAGCCACCTCGCAGCTCAGTATGGCACTGGCCCCTGCCTCTGCCTTCACCTCGCTATGTGCCTGTTGCTCCTTGGCAAACACCACCTTGGGCTCTGGGGACAGATGGGGATTACAAGGTTAGAGACACTACCTAGCTCAGGAAAATAACATGAGGAGGGACAGTCCGAATGGGGCAGCTGGAGAGCAAGCCACTGTCCAGACACGGCCCTCACTGTGCCCAAAGCCAGAGCACCTCTCAGCATAAAAGCACAGCTCACACTCATCGCTGCAGCAGAGGGATCCCATGACAAGAGTCTGTACAAAGCTCCTGCAAAAGGGGGTTGTAAGTCAGAATACACATACGCTGGCCCTAAGTGACAATGGAGGACACCCCCCCCGAGGCTGTACAGGGCCTTGCTTCCTTTGAGTATCTTCTGCTGCTATGGTGAAGAGGTGGCCTAGGCCATCAATAAAGATAGAATAAAAATAAATCTTAACATCTGGTAGATGAAATGTTCTTGTATTCTTCCTTCAGAAGGTTTTGGCTCACACATTCAAAAGGTCATCTCTTAGACAGTTACCAGCAATGGCCCTCTGGAGTTTCCATGCCTAGCTCACAACACCACCATTGCCATTGCTCTCCTTGTCTCCCTGAAGTAAGCTCCCCCTCAGAAGCCTAAATGTGTTTCATTAGGCACTGGATTAAAAGCGTCACACTTGGATAGTATGACAATTCTTCTTTTGTTCTTTGTTTATTTTTTTTTTTTGGTTTTTGTTTTTGTTTGGTTTCTGTTTGTTTGTGTAGTGGTTGGGTTTGGGGTGGTTTGGTTTGTTTTGGTTTTGAAATAGCTAGCTGTCCTGGAACCCCTCTGTAGACCAGGCTGGCCTTGAACTCACAGAGATTCACTTGCCTCTGCCTCCAAAGTGCTGGGATTAAAGGTGTGTGCTACCATATCCAGGTTGGCTATCACAATTCTTTTATGATATCTTTTCAACCTTTTTTCCCCTAGTTTATCAATGGTACCACAAATGGTAATCATACAATTTAGGACATCTACCTTTTCGTACATTAAGCTGCTCTGCACGCTTCATTGAAAAAGAAAGAAATCAAGGCTTCATGTTTAGCATGACACCAACTGCCCTCAACAGCACTCCATGTGAAATTTAAGAAGTTCAAGAGATTTTTTTTTTCTAGTGCCAGGGTTTTAGGGATGCTGTGTAAAGGGTTGCATCGTAGAGCCACCTCCCCAACACAATCATTTGTTTTTAATGTAAGGAGAGGTTAGATTTCATATCTTCTTGATATAATGTTAAAAAAAAAAAAAA
>JADRCD010209759.1:0-24577 GCA_019843815.1 Montemys delectorum | reverse complement strand
TTTTTTTTTTTTTTAAAGAAACTTTTTAAACTATTTCTAGGTTTGTGAATGTGAAGCCCCAGGCCGCAGGGGGCAAGGGGCCAGGTGTCCCCCCACCAGCTGAGAACTAGTGTCTAATGTGGGTGTGGGTTCCTGGCCTCCTCCCTCCAGCCTTGGAGAGGAGGGCAGGGCTGCGGGGTAGGCCAGGCCGAGCCCCTGGAGCCATCCCGTCCTGTATCATATGTAAATACTGTGAGGTGAAGCCCCACCCCCACCCTTCTCCAAGACCCCACTGGGCAAAGGTCCCCCCTCCCCTTCTCCCTGTCTCTGTCCCTTCCACCTCCTCAGACACCGTTACTGTAAGCTTGCAGACCTCAGCTCTGGCCACGACAGGCCCACACTCTCAGGCCCTCCCCGGGTTCAAGGCCTTGGGTGGACTCTTCCCCAAAAACCCCCGGTTGCGGGGCAAGGGGCCAGGGAAGAGGAGGGCTTCCCCAGAGCCACTGCTGGGAAGGAATTGGCTCTCCAAAAGGCTCCTCTTGGCCCTGGCCTAGGTGGGACCTTCATGGTTTCTGCTTTGAGCCACCCCACCCCCCACCCCCTACCCCACCCCACGCCCGTGCCCTTCCCCGACATGAGTAAGCATCGGGAAGCGCTTCAGCAAGGAGTAGATACCAGGAAAGCAAAGGGCTTCTCAGGGAACCCCCACATTCTCACTGAAGTTTCCCATCAGAATGGCCCCGTGACCAGAGCCCTTGGTAATCCTCCCTACCCTGGAGCACCTTTCAGAGGCAAAAGACTCTGGTCAGGGTGTGAACATGAGGTGAGACCTGGCGCGGCAGGGCTGAGTCTACCTGCTGTCACACCCTCTGTCCTTCCCGAGGCTAGGGGCTCAAGCTCCCTTCCCCAGCAGAGCCCCAGGCCTTCAAAGCCCCCTTGGGAGAGTTAACTGTCCGTGTGAGGCGCTCACTCAACCAATACCCCGAGAACTCAAAGCAATAATCTTTGTCACCGAGATGCGCGGCTGTTTGCGTTTGTTGTTGGGTTTTTTGTTTTTGTTTTTTTGTTTTTAATATTTCCTAATAAAAGAGAAGCTGCATTTTATTGGATTTTATCTTTAATTTTTGTACACATCTGAGCTGAGCCCCAGGAGACTTTGGCTTCCTTTTTTTCCTCCCATCCCTGGATGCTCTCACCCCACTGGGCCTAACTGTGGGTTTGGGTACCTGGATTTATATTTCTGATTCGTTTGAGAAAAAAAAACGAACTTTCTTTTTAAGATGTTACACGGTGTTTTGAAGCCAGCAAGTTCCACCCTCGGTGTCCCATCCCTCTGCGTCTGTAACTTCTTTTCCAGGTTTTATTTTGTTTTAAATTCCTAATAAATTATTTGAAAATAATTTGCTCTTGTTCATGTGCATATGTGGATGCACACACACACACAAAGAATACAAAAAAATGTTTCTGACTCGTAAGGGCCAGGTGAGGTGTGTGCATGTAATCCCAGCAATCAGGAGGCCAGGGCAGGAGAATCATAAACTTCGAAGGGCTCCGTAGTGAAACCCTGTCTCAAACCAACAGGAAAAGGCCTGGTATAATGGTTTGGGACCACAGTCCCAGTACTTGGGGCTGAGAGAGGAAGCTCTCTGAAAATCCAAGCTAGATCTGGGCCACATAGTTCCAAGCCAGCCAAAGCTACACAGGTCCTGTCTCACCTATCCCAAACAAAAACCCCAAACATAAAACATTTTGGGGGCGGGGCCTGGTGATACACATCTTTAGTTCTGGCTCTCTGGAGATATAATCGGAGCTCTGTGAGTTCAAGGTCAACCTGGTCTACATGTTAAGGATCCCTTCTTGAAAACAAAACCCTCGTTGGTTAGTCTTGTTTTGAAGTTCTGTGGTTTGTGGCAGTTGAACTAACGTCATGAGGGTGACAGGCCAAGTGCTTTTACTCCGTGAGCCATCTCATTTGCCCAAACGAAAACTTGAAAACATTCAATGACTCAAATGTGTTAACGGGTAAAGGTGCTTGTTACACATGCCTGATAACCTGAGTTAGATCCCTAGAGCCCATGCAAAGATGGAGGGAGAACTGACCCCATGGGCATCAGATCCTATGACAGATGATTGTGAGCCACCATGTGGTTGCTGGGAATTGAACTCAGGACCTCTGGAAAAAGCAGTCAATGCTCTTAACCGCTGAGCTCCAGCTCCCAACACACAATTGCTTAGCTACTCTTGTCCTGACCTATTTTCCTCCTGGGAATGGTCCTGCTTTTCCACTTGACCCAACTCTCTATCCAGCTTTTTGGCCAAGCTCAGAAAAAAGAAGGGGGTTGGGGGGAAGCCAAGACGTGCAAAGAGGGATGAAGGACACTTAGATGAGCCCTGGATTGTTTACATCACTGATGGGAATGTCAGCAGTGTGGCTGGGCTAGGGGAATGGCCTGTTTGGTGGAATCCTATATGAAGGATCTTAATCAAATTTGTTGAAATTACAGTAATGGGTCCCGTGAGAGAGGACTTGGCTAGCATGTGGGGCCTGGGGGCTACTTCCCCAGGTTCACAAAGACAAAAGCAAACCCCCTCAAGACTACAGTAGTTGCCAGTGGCTAGGAGGGAATGAGTTCAGTGGGCTCAGCATTTCAGAGGTGTAGGGCGAAACCTTAGCAGTGTAAATATACTTCATACAATTGAACCATCAAACTAGAAATGAAGATGATTTTTCTTTACCCCCATAATAAAAAGGTTCCTGAGGAGTCAGGGTTCAGTTCTCAGCCCACACTGAACACCTCCCAACCTTGTCGCTCCAGTCCCAGAGCATTTGACACCCTCTTCTGGCCTCCACGGACTCTTGCATGCACACAGATGGGCAGGGACACACATGTGCATACAAATAAAAACTAAACATTCAATAAAAAATGCAAGCGATAGGCCTGCCAAGATAGCCGAGGGTGAGAGTGGGTACCAGGAGAGTTTGACAACCTGAGTTTTGTCCCTAGATACCTGGGAAAAAGCCAGATGTGGCACCAAGGGTCTGCAATCTCAGCACACCTCAGGATACGTGGTGGAAACCAGAGAATCACACAGTGGCAGAAGCAAAGTGGAGGGAGAGAAGCAACTCCAGAAAGAGTTGTCCTCTGACATCCACAAGTGTGCTGTGCACATGTGCACTCTTCCTTCCTCCTTCCCCTCCCTCCTCTTCCTCTTCTCTTTTCCCTCCCTCCCTCTTACCCCACCTCTCTCTCTCTCTCTCTTTCTCTCTCTCTCTCTCTCACACACACACACACACACACACACACACACACACACTAATAATACAAGAAAATGAAATGGCTGGGGGTGTGACCAGGCTGGAAAAGTGCTCCGCTAACCTGCATCCGATACAGTGGCAGATGCCTATTAGTCTAGAACTTGAGAGGTAGAAACAGAAAGGTCAGAAGTCAAAGGTCACCATCCTTGGCTGCAGGCAAGTCTAAGGTCACCCGGAGAAACATGAGACCCTGTGTCAAAAACAAACAAGCAAACAAACAAATTTTCATTGTAGGGGAAGAAAGAAGATTGGGAAATGTTGGCAGGAACTGGAGCTGAGTGCTTCTTGTTGTTGTCTGCGTTTTTGTTTTTTTGTTTTTGTTTTTTTTTTCCCCCGGACAGGGTGTCTTAGTTAGGGTTCTCTAGAGTCACAGAACTTATGGTAGTCTCTATGTAGTAAAGGGATTTATTGATGACTTGCAGTTTGTAGTTTAACTCCCAACAATTAACTCCCAACAACAGTCACGGCAGCAGCTGTGAATGGAAGTCCAAGGATCCAGCAATTGCTCAGTCCCACAAGACAAGCAGGCGAAGCAGAGAGGGCCTTCTTTTTTTCAATGTCCTTATATACGTCTCCAGCAAGAAGTGTGGCCCAGGTTAAAGGTGTGTGTCACCACACCTTTAACCCCGGATGACCTTGAACTCATAGAGCTTTCTATGTTAATCCTGTGGGATTCGTAGCCACTATTTCTCAAGGTCTCCATGCCAAGATTCAGGTCAGAAATTTATATCTCTCAGCCTCCAGATTAGGGCCACAGGTGAGTCTTCTAATTCTGGATTGTAATTCATTTCAGATGTAGTCAAGTTGACAACCAGGAATAGCCACTACGCAGGGTTTCTCTGTGTAGCCCTGGCTGTCCTGGAACTCACTCTGTAGACCAGGCTGGCCTCGAACTCAAAGACTCACCTGCCACTGCCTCCCAAGTGCTGGGATTAAAGGCGTGCGCCACCACTGCCCGGGGCAGGGGATGAGTATTGTTGCATGAGCTTATTTTGCTGTCTTCTCTACCTCTACATATGCATATTGTTTTGTTAATTGAATGTTCATGCATTTACAACAAAAATTAGAGAAAGATGGATAACCCTATATAAGTCTTCTGCTTTATTCTGGAGATGGAGGCCTCACTATGTTGCTGAACTTTAACTCCTAGCTTACTGGGTCCTATGCCAGCCTGCCAAGTAGCTGGGACCACATGCGTGTGTCGCCGCCATTCCATGTCTGTGTGTGTATGTGTTCTCCCGTAAGTTGGTACATACGTGTGTGGGGGTGTGCACTTGTGTAAGAAAGCTTGAAGCTGACATGCAGCTCTCTTCTGTCTCTCTATACATTTACAAGTGTCTCTCAATCGAGCCCAGAGCTCTCCGATATAGGACAGCCAAGCTAGCCAGGTTGCTGGGTGGTAGGGATTCCCTTTCTCCAACTCTCTGTGAGTTGCAAGAAGGCTGCCATGTCCCCCCACCCCAGCATTGAATGAGCTCTAGTGATCTGAATCCTGGTCCTTTTGCTTGCAAGCAGTTATTTTATTCACTGGAGCATCTTCCCAGGTCTCTCCTCCCTTTTCATTATTTTTTCTTAGTTTTACTTTATATGTATAATAGGTGTCTTGCCTGAATGGATATATGAGGGCCAAGTGCATATCTGGTGCCTGAAGAGATCAGAAGAGGCCATATGGGTACTGGGAATCGAACCTGGGTCCTTTGCAAGAACGGACAGTGCTTTTAACTTCCAGTCCATCTTTCCCACCCCTGCTCACCCACCTTGCTTTCAGACACGGTTCCATTCTGTAACCCAGGTTGACTTGGAACTCATAAATCCCCTGCTTCAGTTTCCCAAGTGCTGGCATCTCAGGCCAGCAGTACAACCCCACTTCTTTCCATCTCTATCACTTTCAGGCTGTGTGACTTTGTACACATTATCTAACTTCTCTGAGCCCACTTTATCCTGTCAAGTGGGGAAGATGACGTCAAGAGACCTGTTGCTGAGCTTCTTGGGCAAAGTCCATCGCCTTCTGTGACAAGCCTAAGGGAGTGCTTAGCGCTGGCAGCGTGTAGCTCTTTTAAGCATTTCTAGGAAGCCGGATCCTTATCGTCGTTTGAGGTTGCAGCAGATGTGACCTTGACCTTGCTGGAGTGTGGGTATGCCAGCACCTGAAGGAGTAAAGGAGCTATCAGGGCTGTACTTTCCACTTGAGATTGTATTTTTTTCCAGACAGGGAGAGGCGATGATTCACACACCTGTGTGTGGATTTCGGCCAGCAGAAACCAAACCAAGAACTGGGGCCTGTCTTCAGGGAACTTCTGCAGGGACTGCGGATGGTAGCAGTCAATTAGCATGGCCTCTACACTTAGTGTGGCACAGGAGAATTTGTCCAGACTGCCCTGGACCCTGGAGAACCCTGCAGCACTCACTGCCCTGAATATGGTGACTCCGGTTACATACACACACATACACTAAATAAGTAATTAAAAATTGAATTTCTTTTTCTTTTTTTTTTTCTTTTTTCTTTTCTTCTTTTTTTTTTTTTTTTTTTTTTTTTTTGGTTTTCCGAGACAGGGTTTCTCTGTGTAGCCCTGGCTGTCCTGGAACTCACTCTGTAGACCAGGCTGGCCTCCCTCAAACTCAGAAATCTGCCTGCCTCTGCCTCCCAAGTGCTGGGATTAAAGGCGTGTGCCAACACGCCCAACTAAAAATCGAATTTCTAAGGCTGGAGAGATGGCTCAGCGCTTAAGAGAACTGACTGCTCTTCCAGAGGTCCTGAATTCAATTCCCAGCAACCACACGGTGGCTCACAACCATCTGTAATGGGATCTGATGCCCTCTTCTGGTGTGTCTGAAGAGAGCAATGGTATATATATTAGGCTGGATCAGGTTCTTGGGATAGACTTAGCACTTAGTAAATACAATCAGCTTGGAGGATGCTATGTGCTAGCTACTTGCACCTTGGACCACACGTCTTTAGCTCTTAGCATCCTCCAGGCCCAACCCCAGGAGCAATGTCTACCTCTCTATCTTTTTTTGAACTCATAGCATCCATAAAGGAAGGAGTTGGCACTTTGCTAGTCCCTGTATTTGAGCTGGTATAGAGTCTTGAGCTAGCCCTTTTTCTTTGCTTCATCATCAGAATGGATTCAGGCTCTGTGGCCATCTTCAGTAGCTCTGCCAGTTGGCACTGCCTGTGCAGGTGTATGCATTCTATGTGTGAGCTAAGCACACAGTAGCCACAGACTGCAGACTGTCAAAGCACAGCTAGAGGAGCAAGAATGGTTCTGTAGCCCAGGCTAGCCTGGGACTCTCAATTCTCCTGCCGCAGCCTCCTGAGTGCTTGGATTACAGTGTGCGTGTGCATGTGTGTGAATACATATATGTGCACCCATGCAAGTGTATTTGCTCGCACAAGTGAGTGTGTGCATGTGACAACATACCTGTGTGTGTGTTTATGAGAGCACATGTATGCATATGAGTGTGTGTGAATGCAAGCACATATGTGCACATAGGTACATGCGCACATGAGTGTGTGTGTGCATGTGCATGCATGTGAGTATGTGGGTGCATTTGTGCATACCCGTGTGTGTGTGTATGTGTGTGTGTGTGCGCACACGTGTGTGTACAATGCTAGGGTTGAACTCAGGGTCTCACACAGACTAAGCAAACACTCCAACACTAAGCTATGCTGTCAGCCCTGGCACATCTTCAAGAGCTGGCATCACAGGTGGGCAGAGGTCAGAAGGAGATTATTGCTCGCTTAGATGAGAAAGTGTTGATTCCGCCAGACTCCCATATGAGAGATGACCTTGCTCAAGGTGGAGGAGGATGGTTCAGTGGGAAGTTGCAGCTGTGGCCATTTCTAACTCTACCCCATGCTATGCCTGCTTCCCCACTGAAAGCGATCCAGCAAAACACATCAGTGTGCTTAAACGGTACTTGTTTCCACATCCCATCTTCTGGTGCACTCTACAAGGTGCATCCTGCCTGACCGGGGCAGCTCAGAACTATCAATGTCACAGCAAGAGATTGCTGGGTAGCAGCACATTAGGATAAAACACACGTTCAGAAACATCTATGTGAGAATAGTGCCACACATCTCTGGTGCCATCGCTAGGAGGCAGAGGCAGAAGGACCACTACAGGTTGGGATCAGCCTGATCTACATAGTAACGCACTTATAATCACTGGGTAGGCTGAGGCAGGAGGCTTAGGTAGTTCAAAGCCAGCCTTAGCTACACAGAAGACCCTGCCTTAAAACAGAAAAAGGAAAAAAAAAGGGCCTGGGGAAATGGCTCAGTAGGTAAAGCCCTTGCCATACGGGCATAAGGAATTGAGTTTGGATCCCCGGGATCTATGGAAAATCCGGGCACGGGACACAGAGACAGGGAGATCCCCAGAGATGGCCACTCAAGCCAAACTAGTGAGCTCCAGGGTCAGCAAGAGACCATGTCCCAAAACAATAAAGAACAAAGTGACTGAGGAAGAATTTCTGGTATCCACACACATGAACATGTTTGCATACACATACAACATACACAGTTCACACACACCTGTGTATACTCTACCTTGTCTAGGAAAAAAAAAAAAGGTTGGGGCAGATGGCAAGATGGCTCAGTGGGTAAGAGCACTAACTGCTCTTCCGAAGCTCCTGAGTTCGGATCCCAACAACCACATGGTGGCTCACAACCACCCATAATGAGATCTGACGCCCTCTTCTGGCACATCTGAAGACAGCTACAGTGAATTCCGCAGGAGCGAGAGGGGCTGGAGTGAGCAAGGCCGGAGGAGCAAGTGAGGCAGGCGGCAGAGGTCCTAAGTTCAAATCCCAGCAGTCACACACATGATAGCTCACGGCCATCTGTACAGCTACAGTGTACTCATACACATAAAATAAATAAAATAAAATCTAAAAAAAAAAAAAAAGAAGAACAATCAAATGAGGGCTGGAGAGATGGCTCAATGGTTAAGAGCCCTGTCTACTCTTCCAGAGGTTCTGAGTTCAAATCCCAGAGACCACATGGTGGCTCAAAATCGTTTGTAATGGGATCTGATGCCCTCTTCTGGTGTGTCTGAAGACAGCAACAGTGTACTCCCATATATAAAATAAATAAATCTAAAAAAAAAAGAGAGAGACACAGGGTTTCTCTGTGTAACCGGCTGTCCTGGAAACTGGTTCTCTAGACCAGGCTGGCCTTGAATTCAGAAATCCGCCTGCCTTTGCCTCCCAAGTGTGGGGATTAAAGGCGTGTGCCACCACTCTTCACTCTGGGTTTTGAATTTTATTTTATTTTTTAAGATTTATTTATTTATTTTATGTATATGAGTACACCATTGCTCTCTTTAGACACAGCAGAAGAGGGCATCAGATCCCATTACAGATGGTTGTGAACCACCATGTGGTTGCTGGGGATTGAACTCAGGACCTCTGGAAGAGCAGTCAGTGCTCTTAACTCCTGAGCCACCTCTCCAGCTGAATTTTAAATTTTTTATATGTTTGTGTGTTCTGTGTGCATGTATGTATGTGCACCATGTACCTGCCTGATTCCCTTAGAGGCCAGAAGAGGACATTAGATTTTCTGGAACTGGGATTATTACAGTGTAGGCTTCTGCGTGGGTGCTGGGAATTGAACCTGGGTCCTCTGGAAGAATAGTCAGTGGTTTTTTTTTGTTTTTGTTTTTTTGTTTTTTGGGTTTTTTTTTTTTTTTTTTTTTTTTTTTTTTTTTTTTTTTTTTGGTTTTTCGAGACAGGGTTTCTCTGTGTAGCCCTGGCTGTCCTGGAACTCACTCTGTAGACCAGGCTGGCCTCGAACTCAGAAATCTACCTGCCTCTGCCTCCCAAGTGCTGGAATTAAAGGCGTGAGCCACCATTTCCCGGCTATAGCCAGTGTTCTCAACCCCTGAGCTATCATTCCAGCCTGTTGATTTGAATAAAAATATTCGACATGTATGCAAAAGTTCCAAAAGAAAGAAGCCCATGGGGACACACAGTTGATTAATAGTTCTTCCCAGGAATTGGGAAGAAATAATTATCAGCGGGAACAAGATTTCTTCTTGGGATGATTGAAGTGGAAATTTAAGGGTTCTTTGGAAAGCCATTTGGATGGTGTTTTGCTGGGGCAAACATCTGAAGTTTTGTTAAAGTGAACACAAGTGGTGGGGCAGTGGTAGCACATGCCTTTAACCCCAGCATTTGGGAGGCAGAGGCAAGTGGATTTCCGAGTCTGACAGACTTAAGCTTGAGCCAATCTTGCCTTGCTCACTCACACTCTGTGTGACCTTAGGCAAATTATTTCACCTCTCTGAACGCCTTTCTTCATCTGTAGAGGGCATGGCAGATAGAACCATTCAATGACACCTGTCTTCTCATGGGAGTCTAACAGGAGAGTTGCCCCTGCCCCCTGAAGCTAAGGAGAGGTGGGTGGAGGCAGGAGTATCAGAAGCTCAGGGTTGCTGGGTGGTGGTGGCTCACGCCTTTAATCCCAGCACTTGGGAGACAGAGGCAGGCAGATTTCTGAGTTTGAGGCCAGCCTGGTCTACAGCGTGAGTTCCAGGACAGCCAGGGATACACAGAGAAACCCTGTCTCGAAAATACAAAAAAGAAGAAGAAGAAGAAGAAGAAGAAGAAGAAGAAGAAGAAGAAGAAGAAGAAGAAGAAGAAGAAGAAGCAGCAGCAGCAGCTCAGGGTCAGGCTTCAGGTTAAGATGGACCGCCGTGGCTTAGCACCAAGTTCCATTCCCAGCATTCACATCAGTAGCTCACAACCTCTGTAACTCCAGTGCCAGGAAACCTGACCCCCTCTTCTGGCTTCTGTGGCTTCTGCACTCACACATGCACATACAAGGAGGCTAGTGAGATAGCTGGGCCACTAAGAGCACTGGCTGTGCTGAGGTTTTGTCTTTTACGGTCTGTTGTAATGCTAAGTGCGAGCCCCCAAGACCGGCTGTCTGCACACGGCCCCTCTGGCCCTGCTCCAACTTATTTCTAATTGACAAATAAAGATGCCGACAGCCAATAGCTGGGCAGAAGAGACATAGGTGGGGGTTAGGTTTCCCAAGCTTGAGGTCTGAGGAGAGGAGGAAGGAGAAGCCATCATTGGTTAGGAAAAAAGGAAAACGTCACCATGTGGGCTGGGCCAATTGGAGTTAAGAGCAACCCAGACGAAACACAGTAAGTAATAACTCGGGGTTATCGATAGGAAAATAGATTCTAATAGCACAGAGAGTAGGCAGCTGCCCAGCAACTGTGCTGCGTGAGGCTTACTGTAAATATAAAGATTGTGTGTGTCCAGGAGTTTGAATGATCTAAGGTAAGATAGAAACCTCAGGCTGAGATTTAAAATAATTTCTACAACAGGCTGTTCTTCCAGAGGTCCTGAGTTCAATTCCCAGCAACCACAAGGTGGCTCATGACTGTCTGTAAAAGGGATCTGATGCCCTCTTCTGGAATGCAGGTGTACATGCAGACAGAGCACTCAAATATAAATGAATGCATTTTTAAAAATATTTTTAAAAAAGGGTTGGAGAGTGGTGGCCCATGCCTTTAATCCCAGCACTTGGAAGCCAGAGGCAGGCGGATTTCTGAATTCAAGGCCAGCCTGGTTCTACAGAGTGAGTTCTAGGACAGCCAGGGATACACAGAGAAACCCTGTCTCAAAATATATATATATATATATAAAATTTTACACTAAGTTCAAGATTATCCTCAGCTATACAACAAGTTTGAGGCCAGCCTGAGCTAGAGGCCTTGTCTCAAAAAAAAAGAAAAATAAAAATAAAGTAAAGAGGAGTTCAAAGCTTTTCTCAGATACCCCATGAATTCCAGGATAGCCTGAGACTTGTCATAATGGGGAAAGGGGGAGTAGTAAAAGATTCCAAGATTTGAAAACCATCCAGTTGGGGAGGAAGTGCCAGGCACAGATCTGTGACATTATTTTCTCTTACAGGCAAATCCCTCTGGATTGTTCCCCGATAGACCAAGGCCAACCCAGAGTGGCTAAGAGCAAAGCAAACAGCCTTATCTTGGGAGTGTGGGGCCCCAACTATAAAGAGGGAAGTCACTGGAGTCCCTCCTTCACCCAAGATGAGACTCCTTCTGCTGGCTGCTCTGCTCACAGGTAGGACCCTCGTCCATTGCCTCTCTCCAAGTACCTCACAGTCTCCCCCTTCCCCAATGCCTCCCTCCCAGCTGGGCACGCTGGAATTGTTTGGGGTTCCCATTAAGGTCTAATAGCCTCTGGGTTGGGGTTGTCTCCTCACCCCAATGTTCAGGACAACTGGCACTTTTCAGCCTCTAGGTCTGAACTTAGATGACCCCTTAGAAAAATCTCCCCCATTTGCCTCCCCCGTCTGCCTCTGACAGATTGCCCTGGCACCACTTTCCTTGACCGTGCCAGTGCCCTAGCAACTTGTCTTTTTCTTTTAAAAAATATTTATTTTTTTCCAAGCAGTCATAATGGTGCATCCCTTTAATCCTATCACTCAGGAGGCAGAGGCCGGTATATCTCTGTGAGTTCAAGGTCAGCCCTGTCTACAAAGTTTCAGGACAGTCAGGGCTACACAAAGAAATCCTGTCTCAAAAAGTAGATATATTTTTAAGCTTTATGTGTATGAGAGTTTTGCTTGCACATGATATAAACTGTGTGAGCAGTGCCCGCAGAGGCCGGAAGAAGGGTCAGATCCTGTAGAGTTGGAGTCATAAACAGTTGTGAGCTGCCTGCCATATGGGTGCTAGAACTAGACCTGAATCCCACACAAGAACAAGTGCATACGACTCTGAGCCATCTCTCCAGCCAACCCGCTTATCATCATCACCATCAATATTAATAATTATTATTTTATTGACACGACCTTGCTATGTGGCTCAAGTTGTCCTCCCCTGCCCAGACTTGGGACCCTCCTCTCTCAGCCTCCGAAGTGTCAGGATTCCATCTGTTCCTGGCTTAGGTCTACAATTTTTTTTAAGATTTTATTTATTTATTTTATATATACAATGAGTACATTGTAGCTGTCTTCAGATACCCCAGAAGAGGGCATCAGATCCCATTACAGATGGTTGTGAGCCACCATGTGGTTGCTGGGATTTGAACTCAGGACCTCTGGAAGAGCAGTCAGTGCTCTTAAGCACTGAGCCATCTCTCCAGCCCCCCTAGTTGCAATTCTTGTCTTGTTGATTCATTTACATTTTTGGGCACCATCTGCACACAGGCATTACATCTCCAGCTCTGTGAACATAAACAGATGTTGGCATTGTGCATCGAGTCAAACGTACTTGGCATAGAGGTCGTTTATAGTCATCCAGTGATAGTTGAGACCTGAAAAGAGTCGGGCTGCAGACTGAGCCTCAGAGATGAAAGAGCCGTGTATCTATTCCAGAAGCACATGTGCTCGCACACGCATGTGCACACACACACTGCGCGGTACTTATGACCGTGTGTAGCTCACTTCTGCAAAGCATATGTCTAGCTCTATCACAGAGGGATACAACCCCTACTTACTGCCACCGCAGGGGTCACCCACAGTGGGAGGCAAGCCAGCTGCTCCCTCCCTTTGTCCCTGGGGTGTCCCTACAAATGGTTAGCTGGAATGAACCCAAAATGGAGAAAAAGAAGAGTAAGCAAGGCAGAGTCAGACATGCCCTGATCCTCGTGCTCTGGAGGATGAGGCAGGAGAATTTCTAGTTTGATGCCAGGTTTATTTACATAGCAAGATCCCCCTTCCCCGTTGTGGTACTCACACCCATAATTCTAGCTCTCTGGGGGCTGAGGCAGGAGGGTTGCCATGAATTCAAGGCTAGCCTATTTTACAATGTCAGTTCCTGTCACAGAAAGAATGAATGAAGGAAGCCAAGCAAGGTGCTGCATGCTGTCAACCCTAGCACTAGGGAAACAGACAGACAGATCTCTGTGAATTCAAGACCAGCCTGGTCTGCATAGTAAGTTTATTCCAGCCAGGACTGTATAGTGAGACCTTGTCTCAAAAAGACAGAGAAGGGCGAAAGAAAGATAAAAAGGTGGAATGGACATCGCGTGAGGCAGTAAGGCGACGCTGGTGACTGGGGAGACGGGACCCCAAGTCCCTTGTTCTCTGTGCTCTTTATGCAGCAGGGCTCTGTGCAAGCAGCTGAAGGGCTCTGCTCCCCAAGCCTGCTCTGTGAAGCCTCTGCTTGCTTTGGGTACATATTTCACTCACCAACTTTATTCATAGTTTATCCATATTCAGCCCACCACATGCACACACACACACATACACACACACAAACATATACAAACACACATACACTATACACACACACCACATACACACAGACACACTACACACAAATGTACACAAACAACACAGCACAATGCATACTCATGTACACACACACCACACACACCCAAACACAGACACACTACACACACACACAAACCCATACCATACACAAACATACACAAACAATGCACAACACAATGCACACATACCACACACACAAACATATACAAACACACATACACCACATACACACAAACACAGACACACCACGCACACAAACATACACAAACAATACATAACACAGTGCACACATATATACACATAACACACACACACACACACACACACACACATACACACATACCATAACGTGTGTTAGACACAATGATAGGGTCTAAGGAGTATGAAAACCATGAGACCTGCTCTTGAGAACCTCATGTCCTACAGATAGGATGGGAGCACATCAGCCAATTGGGTGGAAAGAAATGCTACAAAGCAGCAAGAAGCTTAGTTAAGATGCCTAGCACCCACAGAAAAGTCCTGGCACAGCAGTGACACCCCCATAATCCTACAACTTTGGAGATGGGGACAGGAAGATCTCTGAGACTTGGTGTTCAGCCAATCAGCAAGCTCCCAGCTCACTGTGAGACTGGGTGTCAAGAATAAGAGAGTGAATTAAGATTCTAGATGTTAAACTCTGGCTTCCACCTACACATGCACACATGTACACACACATATGTGAGTCCAAACATAAACCAAAGTACTATGAAGCAAAAAGAACACAGAGAGAGGCCACAGCAGAAGCACCACTTGGGTGTGTGGCCTGGAAGGCCCTCTTTAATGGGGAAGCATAGGAACCAAGCTCTCTCCAGCCATTCAGGAGGGTGAGGCAGGAGGATTGAGAATTTAAGACTAGTCTGGACTATATAAGCAGACTCGGAAAAAAAAAAAAGAAGAAAAGAAACAAAAAGCAAAAGATTAAATAAATAGTAACCCTTCAGGCACTCTCAGAGAGTGGCTCAGAAGAGCTAAGCCTGTCAGTGCTTCCCGCCACTTGTCCATTGGTGACCTGGGCAGGAGTGGAAGTGGAGAGAAAGAAGAGATGAAGTAGAGTTCCGGATCCATGGAATGGAGAAGCTGCAGGCTAAGGTGCAGGGCCGACATCGGGGCTGAGGGGAACCCAGAGCATTTGTGCATTTATGAACACAGCCCTGAAGGGCACAGCCAGACATACTCAGACCTGGCTCTCACTGACTCAGCTTCAGCATGGACCTACTTACTTACTGATCCACCTCCTGTTGGCAGTTCCTGAGTGTGGGAGGCACTGAGCACCACACCAACCCATCATCCTTGCCTCCGTCTTCCTCCTCCACCTCCAACTTCTTTTCCTAAGGCAAGGTAACAGGTAGCCCAGGCTAGCCTCAAGCTCACCATTCAGTGCTGCCGATAGAAGCCAGGACTTTGTGCATGCTTGGCAGGCATGATACCAATGGAACCATGTCCCCAGCCCTTGTCTTGCTAGACTGAAACAGGGTCTCACGTAAACCGAGAAAGCCTTGAACTTGCCTTGTAAGAAGATAACCTTGAACTTCTGATCCTCTTACCTCGGCCTCCAGAATCCTGGGATTACAGTGTGTGTACCGTGATACGTAGCTTCTCCTTCATTTTAATGGTACCCAAATATCCCACTGTAGGCTGTATCCTGACGTTCTTGACTACTCAGCTGATGACCAGTGTGTTATGTCAATATGCTGACATCACAGAGGATGATTAAACTTGTATATTAGCTGTGTGTGCCCACACTGCGGATTCATTCTAACTCTGCCATCGTAAAACAATAAGCATGTGTGTATTGGCTGCTTCTGGGGCTAAGAGTTCCTGCTAGAGCCAGGAAGAAACCCAGTGCTGGCTAGGGCCAGGGTCTCACCAAGACTTGAACAGGGGTAGAACTGCTTTCAGACTCCTCCCTGGCTGTTGGCTAGAGCAGAGCATGTTCCCACCTCTTCCACAGAGACCTCGGGCAGCTCACGGTGCCCCTGTCCTCCCTGACAGACAAGACAGCAAGCAAGGTAAAAGGCAATCTTTATATAACTTAATTTTGAAGGGGTATCGCAGTCCAGGACAGTGGTGTTCTGTTCGTTTATAGTCCTACCACTCAGGGAAAATGAGGCAGGAGGGTTGCTGCGGAATCGCAGCCTAGGCAGAATAACAGGGCAACTCCCTGTCTCAAAAAGGTAGACACCTTCCTGCTCAGGTCTAACGACTTAGCTCCAAGGCTTACGAAATGAAAGGAGACAAATAGCTGCACGTTAGTAGGCTCCTGGGAACAGATGCTCTCCTGATGCAGCAGTTGATAGGAGCCGAGAAAGAAGATAGCAGGCAGGCTTCAGACCCCGGGTAAAGCAGCTCGGGATGGTTTTGAATATGCTATACACTCTTACAGCAGGCGCTACTGCACACAGCATCAGCCCTCGGGCTGTGTGGCAGTTCCGCAATATGATCAAGTGCACCATCCCCGGGAGTGATCCTCTGAAGGAGTACAACAACTATGGCTGTTACTGTGGTTTGGGCGGCTCAGGCACCCCAGTGGACGACTTAGACAGGTGAGTGATCTATCGGGTGGGAGACTGGAGTGTGGGCAAGGGGGTGGGGCCAGAGAACAAGCCAATCGCGTCTCGAGAGAATGGGAGACACGCACAGTCACTGAGCATCGTGTGTTTTCTTTTTGTTTAGTTACTCATTATTTACCTTTTTTATTTATTTATTTTTTTTATTTACCTTTTTTAAAAAAAAGATTTGTTAGTTTATTCTATGTATGTGAGTACACTGTCACTCTCCTCAGACGTACCAGAAGAGGGCGTCAGATCCCATTACAGATGGTTGTGAGCCACCTTGTGGTTGCTGGGAATTGAACTCAGGACCTCTGGAAGAGCAGTCAGTGCTCTTAACCACTGAACCATCTCTCCAGTCCCATTATTAACTTTTGTTTGTTTTTTCCAGTCAGGGTTTCTCTGGGTAGCCCAAGCTATTCTGAAACTCTCTCTGGCTGTGAACTCAGATATCTTCCAGCTTCTGCCTCCTAAGTGCTGGAATTAAAGGCGTACATCACAATGCCTAGCACATATTTTCACCTCTTGTCATGTAAAGAAATAAGTCCAAGAGGACCCCTTATCTAGTGGTCCCAGAAAGTGGACCGTGGAAATATAAAGTGTGCAATGCTCCCCTCTAATGGCAGAGCAGGGTACTGCCAACCATCAACATGTCAGTCTTGCCTTTAAAACTTCATCCCATATTCCCAGCACTTGGGAGGCAGAGGCAGACGGATTTCTGAGTTCGAGGCCAGCCTACAGAGTGAGTTCCAGGACAGCCAGGGTTACATAGAGAAACCCTGTCTCGAAAAACAAAAAACAAACAAAACTTCATCCCAACTTCAGAACTTATAATTTCACTGTATTCCTGCAGTTTTTTTTTTTGTTTTGTTTTGTTTTGTTTTTCGAGACAGGGTTTCTCTGTGTAGCCCTGGTTGTCCTGGAACTCACTCTGTAGACCAGGCTGGCCTCGAACTCAGAAATCCACCTGCCTCTGCCTCCCAAATTCTGGGATTAAAGGCGTGCATCACCACCGCCCGGCACTGGGCCACCACTCCTGGCAAAAGTTGCTTTCAATAAATATATGCTAATAGGGATCACAGCTTCTCGAGTCATTCTCGAGCCATTGCTTCTGGAACGTTGTGTGTAAGTTACCCGAGCATGTTTGAGAAAGACTGCAAGTGAGAACTGACCTCCACAGGATCATACCCCTCCTTCAGCTGTTCCTTCCTCTCTACAGGTGCTGCCAGACTCATGACCACTGCTACAGTCAGGCCAAGAAGCTGAAAAGCTGCAAATTCCTCATAGACAACCCCTACACCAACACATACTCGTACTCGTGCTCCGGGAATGAGATCACCTGCAGTAGTAAGTTTACCCTCTGGGACCTCGGGACTCTGCCTGGCCTTTGGCGGGTTTGGAAGCGGGAGGGAGGGACAGGGACAGGGACCATTTAGTGCGCCAACATTTGAAAGATTTTATGTATTTATGGGAGGCATGCCTATGATGTGGGGAGGTCTGAGAACAACTTTCAGGAGTCCTGGGGATGGGACCCAGGCTCAGACTTGGCACCAAACCCCTTTATTCCCTTAACCAGCTTGCCTACCCAAAGTTTCTCCTCTTAACTGCTATGTTATACTGATTTTGTATTTACTAAACACTTGGAAGCTGTGTCATTGCTTATATGCCAAGCACTGAACTAAACATTCCCATTTTACAGGTGAGGAGCCGGAGGGCTGGGAATGTAACTCAGTTATAGATTGCTTGTTTAGCATGCCCAGGGTCCTGAATTCCATCTCTGGAACCCATAAACTGACAAGGTGGTTCATACCTGTAATCCTAGCACATAGATGCAGGATATATAATTTTTTTAAAAAAGAATTATTTATTTATTTTATGCATATGAGTACACTGTTGCTGTCTTCAAACACACTAGAAGAGGGCATCAGATCTCATTACAGATGGTTGTGAGCCATCTTGTGGTTGCTGGGAATTGAACTCAGGACCCCTGGAAGAGCAGTCAGTGCTCCTAACTGCTGCCCAGGATATATAATTTATAAGTGGTAGTTGATATAACAATTAATATTGTAAATGTATTCAGGAAATTAATACAGTGGCAGGTTTTTTTTGTTTTTTGTTTTGTTTTTGTTTTTCGAGACAGGGTTTCTCTGTGTAGCCCTGGCTGTCCTGGAGCTCACTCTGTAGACCAGGCTGGCCTCGAACTCAGAAATCTGGCAAAGGTGAGAGGGCATTTGGCCAGTAGACATTGTTCGCCAGCCACACTATGTATGGTGCTGAAAATTGAACCTGAGAAGAGCAGAAAGTGCTCTTTTGTTTTGTTTTGTTTTGTTTGAGACAGGGTTTCTCTGTATAGCCTTAGTTGTCCTGGAACTCACTCTGTAGACCAGGCTGGCCTCGAACTCAGAAATCTGCCTGCCTCTGCCTCCCAAGTTCTGGGATTAAAGGCGTGCGCCACCACTGCCCAGCTCAGTGGCAGTTTTTTTAAACCTAGCTAGTTCCCAAATAATGACATAGAGACTAAGATTTATTTGTAAAAAGCACAATAACTAGACATTATAATTCTATTCTAGTCCTCTGATCTAACCTTGCTACCTCCCAGCCAAAATCTCCTTGCACTTAGGGCTACCATGCTCCAGTTAAATTCTCAAGCCTGCTCCTCCCTCCTGCGCAAATGCTTGCCTCTCTGAATCCTTTCTCCTCCCACAAGTCCTGCCCTATTCTCTCCTAGCTATTGGCTTTTCCAGCTTTTATTGAAAAGTCAGAGAATAAATGGTGAGCACTGTTTACACAAACTTGAGACAGGAGATTCTTATTGATGTATGATTTAAGAGTAAGTAGCTGTCCTCGCCGGGTGGTGGTGCGCACACCTTTAATCCCAGCACTTGGGAGGCAGAGGCAGGCGGATTTCTGAGTTCTAGGCCAGCCTGGTCCACAGAGTGAGTTCCAGGACAGCCAGGGCTACACAGAGAAACCCTGTCTCGGGAAAAAAAAAAAAAAAAAAAAAAAAAAAGGCGCATCACCACAACTGACAGTGTTCATTTACTTTATGTTTAGGAATAAGTTGGCATCCAGTGGGTGTCTTCTTCAATCACTCTCTGTCATATCTCTAGAGACCTGACCTCTCACTAAACAAGGCACTCACCTAAAACCTGACTGACCAACAAGTGTTGGCGATCTGTGCTTTCCACTTGCTGACAGTTATGTCCCAATCACACCTGGCTTATGGGCTCGGGGATCCTAACTCAGGCTTGTGCTTATGTGTTAGCCATTTTACCCACTGAGCCCCACAAGAAGTACATTTTTATTATAAGTGTGTCCCAACAGTTTGGGCAGCCCCAACGTACTTTGCTTCATCTCTCAACTCTATGTCTGCAACCCATGGGACAGCCATCAGCTTCTTTCTGTTCTGTCATGAGGCTTCTCTCGATTCGCTGTTCTTGTTTCTCTCCAGACAAAAACAACGACTGTGAGGACTTCATCTGCAACTGTGACCGCCAGGCTGCCATCTGCTTCTCCAAGGCCCCGTACAACAAGGAATACAAAGACCTTGACACCAAGAAATTCTGTTAAGCGTGTTACCTCACTTCCAGCCTATGCTGTCCCCGCCCACGTCGTCCCCGCCCACCTTGCTGTCCTAACCCTCTTCACACTGAGCCCTTTAATAAAGTACCTGCTGTCAGAGCCTGGGTTTGTGTCGGGCGCAGCCATGGCCATGGCTCGCTCCATCGCCGAGAGGCAGGTGGCAAATTGGTCGGCAGCGCTGTGCCGCGCACCACAGCAGCAGCATGCCGGGCACCGGGAAGGTGCTGGGTGGTGGGGATATGAAAGGGATTGGGAAAGATGACCCACGTCCCGCCAGAGTTCCGGTACTCTGGCCAGGCAGACACGGGTGTCTGTCCGCTTCTCCCCGCCCTGCCTGATATGCGTTGGCATCCCAATCCTCGGAGAGCAGGATAGGGAACAGCTGAGGGGAGTCACAGGTTCTTGCTTCTTGGGAGCCGCAGAGGACGCTGGACACCGCAGAGGAGCTGAGAACGGATTGGGGGCCCCAGGATAGCTCAGTATGCCCTGAGGCAGAAGAGAAAAGGCGGGCAGGGGCAGGGGATGCCACCCAGTGGTTCAGCCTGGCTGGCGCAAGCAGGTGTGTGTGTGGGGGGCGGGTTCTCAGTCTAGCCTCCCTGTGGCAAACGCTGGGGCCAGGTCATCACTGCAGGACACATCTAGTTAAAAAGAGACAATGCATAGTCGTAAGATGTCATAAGATGTTTTTGGTTTTTTTGTTTTTTGTTTGGTTTTGGTTTTGGTTTTTCGATACAAGGTTTCTCTGTGTAGCCCTGGCTGTCCTGGAACTCACTCTGTAGACCAGGCTGGCCTCGAACTCAGAAATCCACCTGCCTCTGCCTCCCAAGTGCTGGGATTAAAGGCGTTGCCACCACTGCCTGTTTTATTGTAGGAGGAAGAGAGAGAAGATAGGGAAGTAGAGGCTAGCCATGGCCACATCTGGCCATGGCCACGTGGAGAGAGAGAAAGGAGAAGAAGGAGAGGAGAGAAGAAGAGGAGAAGGAGAGAAGAGAAGAGAGAAAGAGGGCAAGAAAGAGAGAGGGGAGGGGGCAAACTGCCCCTTATATTGTGGGGCTGGGCCACCTGTCTGTGGGGTGGGGCATACCTGGCTGTGGTCTGATGACTGGGGGTAGGGTCCAGCTAGAATGCTGGGAGCTTGAGGTATTGTCTACATGATAGCACACACCTCTCCTTCGGGGAGGTTGTGGGGGGTTGTGACTAAAACAGGAGCCAGGGACCCAGGAGGCATGGCTGAACACCTTCTGTCCCATGCAGGCAGAAATTACCACCGACCGGGTCTCCGGGGTTCCAGACCTGTTACTCCACCAGGACCAGGTTACTTGAACAGACCACTGCCCCATAGGTTTGGTGATTGTAGTCTCTGTACACCGAGCATGGGAACATTTCCAGGAATCAAGCACCTTGTAGAGTGGATGATAATCCGGGTGATGGTAGCACACGCCTTTCATCCTTGCACACAGGAGGTAGAGGCAGGCAGGTCTCTGTGAGTTTGAGGCCAGCCTGATCAAGAGAGTTCCAGGGATAAACACCTGTCTCGGAACAAAAGAATAAGAAAAGCGGCTGCTGATTTGCAGTCACAATCAATGATTTACTCTGCACCAGGCCTGTGTGTCCCTAAGGTCTCCATAATCTGATGGAGTCTACTATGAGGAATCTTGCTTTTCTAAGCTGAGACTCAATTGGATGATTGGATGGGAAGTGGGCTCTGGCTTTGTTTGACCAGGCTGGCCTCGAACTCAGAAATCTGCCTGCCTCTACCTCCCAAGTGCTGGGATTAAAGGCGTGCGCCACCACCACCCAGCATCAGAAAGTGCTCTTAACTCCTGAGCCAGCTTGAGACACCTGGGAAGGGAAAACCTCCTCTGAAGGATTGTCCCGTCACACTGGCCTGTAGGCATAACTGCTGGGCATTTTCTTGATGGATGAAGGAAAGCCCAGCCCACTGTGGGCGATGTCATCCCTAGGTAGGCAGTCGCGGGCTGCATAAGAAAGCATTCTTCCTTGGCTTCTGCTTGAAGCGCCCCTCTGTTTTCAGGTTTTTGTTTTGTTTTGTTTTGTTTTTTGATGCCACTGATTGAACTTAGGGCTCCACACTTGCTAGGCAAGCTGCTAACAGTAAGCTACCCAGCACAGACACCTGCCCTCGAGTAACATCATCTTTCAAAAGAAATAATAGTGTCTGTATTATATATCATGGACTTGGGGAGCTGGGATGTGAGGAGATGGGTCATAAAATGCTTCCTAAGTGTGTTGTAAATGTTGACTGTTTTCCTAAGGGAGAGGTCTTAGTTTGTCTTGGCTCTTTAACATTTGTGATTTGGTGCTGTTGTTGTTGTGGTTTTGTTTATTTTTGTGAGACAGGAACTCTCTGTGTAGCCCTGGTTGTCTTGGAACTAACTGGTAACCACGAACTCACTGGAAAAACCAGAGTTAGGGTTAGGGTGGTTAGGGTTAGGGTTAGACCCTGTAGACCAAGCTGGCCTCGAACTCAGAGATCGGCCTGCCTCTGCCTCCTGAGTGCTGGAGTTAAAGGTTTGTGCCACCACTGCCTGGCTGTGATTTGTTTTTAACTAAAATATATATATAAAAAATGAAGGGCCTGGAGAGATGGCTCAGTGAGTGGCTGAGAGCATTCATTGGCTGCTCTTCCATAGGTCCTGAGTTCAATTCCTACCACCCACATGTCAGCTCACCATCTACAATGGGATCTGATACTCTCTCCTGGTCTTCAGATGCACATATAAAGTACCCATATACTAAAACATAAATAAATGGATTAAAAAAAAAAGCTCCTCTTCTCTCTCTGTATAATTGCCCCCTTCTTTCTTTTTCTCTCTCTCTTCTACCCCCCTTCCCCATGTCAAGTTCCCTGGCCTTGATCCTTGGGGCCAGTGAACTCGCCTACCTGAGAGCAGCTTCCCAATAAACCTGCCTTTAATATTTAAAAAAAAAAATGGCGGGCGGTGGTGGCGCATGCCTTTAGTCCCAGCACTTGGGAGGCAGAAACAGGTGGATGTCTGGGTTCGAGGCCAGCCTGGTCTACAGAGTGAGTTCCAGGACAGCCAAGGCTACACAGAGATACCCTGTCTGGAAAAATAAAAATAAAAAATAAACAAAAAAACAAAAAAAGTTGGATGTGGTAGTGCATGCCTTTAATCCCAGGAGGCAAAGGGAGGCAGATCTCTGTAATGTTTGAGTCCAGCTTGGTCTACAGAGTGAGTTCCTGGACAGCCAGGGATATACAGAGAAATCCTGTCTCAATAAAGAAAGAAAGAAAGAAAGAAAGAAAGAAAGAAAGAAACAAACAAACAAATAAAACATGTCTGTAAGTGAACTGCTGTCTTAGAGTGGGGGTGGGGTGAGTGGCTAGAGAGATGACTCAGCAGTTAAGAGGCCTGCCTACTCTTTCAGAGTATGATTCCCAACACCTTCATTAGGCCACTCAAGAGCTGAGATTGCTCCCAAGGCTGGTTGGTGCAGGGTAAGCATGAGTTTGCTGTCCTCAACTCAGGCATGAGTCTTTCTGAAGAAGAGTGTGCCTCCCACGTGCCTCCCGTTTTGGGATACACTGATTCTTTCCAATGAGGGCTGTGATCAAAAAAGTCAGTTGAGCAGGGTGGTGGTGGCACATGCCTTTAATCCCAGCACTTGGGAGGCAGAGGCAGGCAGATCTCTGAGTTTGAGGCCAGCCTGGTCTACAGAGCGAGTTCCAGGGCAGCCAGGGCTATACAGAGAAACCCTGTCTTGAAAAACAAAACAATAACAACAAAAAAAAGTCAGCTGAAGAGCCCACAAGGAATTAACTGTTCTCTCTAGAAACCAGGCTCAAGGTAAGCGTCCCCTTTGGCCAGCTATCATCAAGGAGAAACCCCTATGGCACAGGAACATAAAGCCCGCTTTCTTCTTAGCTGGTTAAAAGATATGTGTAAGTTCACAGTTCACACATTTGGGATGCTATTAAAAATAATTTATTATTTGGTTAATAAAAAAAAAAAATCTGTGTTTGCTGTTGCTCCTGTCCTCAGAAATATCAAAGTGCTTCAGCCAGACACAACTGTTTGGAATTATGAATGAATTATAAATGCCTTTCTGGTTATCCCCTGAATGAGTGAGATCTCCACGTTGACCCTCACAGACTCTTGTGGTTTACAGGCTTCTGGCTGATCCTTCTTCCTGGTGACCTGAGGGTGACACAGCTACTCCATCAAGGGCAGCTACTTCTTTGAAAAAGTCTTTCTTTAGGGGGCAGCTCTCATCTCTGGAAATAGGAGGGTGCCTGGCCTCGAGGTGTGGGTTTGCTGCCTGCCTGCCTCTACAGGATGCACTCAGTAAGCTTCCACTAGTTGGAGGGGAAACGGAGGAATCCTTAGGGATCTGAAAAGAAATGAAACAAGTTAATGCCAAGAGAAATAAACTGGAAATGAGGTAGAAGAAACATCTATCCACCTTTCCATTAAAAACCAGGTGGCCAGGTTGGAGAGATGGCTCAGCGGTTAAGAGCACTGACTGCTCTTCTAGAGGGCCTGGGTTCAGTTCCAGCAGCCACATGGTGGCTCACAACCTGATGTCCTCTTCTGGTGTTCTGTCTTTATTTTTTTTTTAAGATTTATTTATTTATTTATTTTTATGTGTATGAGTACACGGTAGCTGTCTCTGGCTCTGGCGTAATACGCTGTAGCTGTCTTCAGACTCACCAGAAGAGGGCGTCAGATCTGATTACAGGTGGTTGTGAGCCACCATGTGGTTGCTGGGATCCGAACTCAGGACCTTTGGAAGAGCAGTGAGTGCTCTTACCCATTGAGCCATCTCACCAGCCCTTATTTTTAAATATTTATTTATTTATTTATTTATTTATTT
>JADRCD010209758.1:31216-44642 GCA_019843815.1 Montemys delectorum | reverse complement strand
TGTTACTAACTCAAGACATATTTTGTCTTAATTATCAATTAGGTCAATATACTTTAATTTTCCCCTTTGGACCACAGGTTAAGCCCTGTATATTTGAGATTTGCCAATTTTTTTCCTGGTGGGGGAGAGAGAGAGAGAGAGAGAGAGAGAGAGAGAGAGAGAGAGAGAGAGACAGACAGACAGAGGGACAGAGAGACAGAGAGAAACTATGTGTATATTTTTATTTTCTCTCTTCAGTGAAGTGAAATCTTGTCTGTATTTTGCCACCTAATCATATATATATGCGCTTGTGCTTCTGAGCATGCTCACTGTGAAATGTCCATCTTGTCCGTCCCCCTCCCCCGCCCACACCTTTGGCTCAATCTGACCTGGTATTAACCATCCCTGATTCCTACTACTTAGTGGCTGAAAATTTTATATCATTTTGAGTATTTTATTGACAAACATTATTTTGATAAAAGTATCTTTCTTATTAATTTATGTTCAACTTGAATTGTTTATTTAATTTGATATCTCTGACTACACTCTTTAGACCATTTACATCTAGCTATTTTATGTTTAAAATGTTATAAAATTAGAGTTATAGTTTATAGTTATAAAATGTTTTTCAAACATTTTAATTTATTGATTGGGGAGTGGCAGCAATGACTAATTCTGATCATATAGCTCGTCAGCCTTTGGAACTGGCTGGTGGGAGGAATTAGGGAATCTTTGAAGATATGGCTTTGAGAGTCCTTGATTGCTGCAAGCAGGGCTTAGTGAGCGATAATGACAGGAAGGTGAGAAGGATAGAATGCAGATATGAGGGGGAACAAGAGATACTATGCTCCCAAGGTTTGAGATGGGAGTGAGTGCTTCCTTGATCTCTGTACCAAAGGCATTCCCAATTGTTATGGAAAAGGAGGTGTCTACATTCTGCCCTTGTCCTGAGTCATTGTGTGAGAATGAATTTAAAGTGATGGACTAATTAACCCAGTGAAGGAAGTTTAAAGGTGCCGTAAATTCAGATTGTGGCATGGTTATTGCTGTTGCTTTTAATAACTATAAAGTAAAAAGAAAAAAATGAGTCAAAATCAGAGTTGAAAGTCTTTAAAAGGTTTACAGTTGTCCCAGAGGGGATGGGGGACATGTATGAAGTTGCAGCCGAGGGGGGCGAGTTTTTTTTTTTTAAAACCCCTGAAGACGGGAACTTCATTAAAAAGAACCCAAATACTTTGCACTGTGGCAATAGAACACACAAGGAATTGACCGGACCTTGCCCATTTTAGGGTTCATAGGTTTTTACCCCATAAGAAAGACTTTTCTTTGAAGAGAGAGAGAGGGGTATTGGGCTCTCTTCTGGAACAGGGCTTCCTAAGTAAGTATCTCCCGTCTTCAGTAAATGGTCAAGAAGGACATAGCAACTGTCCAAGTTGCAGCACACCTCCATGTTCGTCTGCATGATTCTGGTTTTGCAGGCATATAAAAATCAAGTATTGTGAGGTCAAATGCAGGTCTGGGAAGTCAGGAAGTACAGCGCGCATTGTGTCCTAGCTGGTTTTATGTCAATTTGATACAAGCCAGAGTCATTGGAAAAAAGAAAACCTTAACTGACCTATCTGTAGGGGATTGTCTTAAGAAGTGATTAAAGTGATCTGGGGCGGGGGCCCAGCCCATTCTGGGTGGTGCCATCCCTGGTCTTGTGGTCCTGGGTTCTATAAGAAAGCAGGCTGAGCAAGTCATGATGAGCAAGCCAGTAACCAGCACCCGGCCATGGCCTCTGCATCAGCTTCTGCCTCCAGGTTCCTGCCCTGCTTCAGTCCCTGTGCTGACTTTCTTCCATGATGAAAAGGGATTCAAGAGCATAAGCCAAATAAGTCCTTTTCTATACCGACTTGCTTTGGTCATGGCGTTTGGTCATAGCAATAGTAACTCTAGGTATGATACAGTGTATGGTTCCCTGAAGGTAGCCCCTCTTCCAGAAGGGAGCCCGAGACCTCACTCTTTAAAGCACAGTCTTTCCAATGGGGTAGAACCTTTGGGCATGCATGAAGCTCTGATGTGAGCCTAAGTTTTGATAGAAACCTCAGTAAGTTAGAGGTGCCAGGCACGTGGATGTGTTTGCCTTACTGAGCTTCAGTATTTCTTTGGTGCAGTCTTTCTGTTATTTGTTTATTCCTCTCTCTTGGAATTGAAACGTTCATATTGTTATTGTATATTGGAAATTTATAAGGTGTTTTTGATTTTATAAGACCTCATAGCTGACAGTTCATTCTGAGTAAGAGAAAGAACTTTGGATTAGGACTTTCGAACTCAATTGTAACTGTTAAAACTTTGGAAAATTTAAATACTCTTCTTACTAAATTTATTTAATTTTTCTCTCTCTCTCTGTCTCTCTCTCTCTCTGTCTTTGCATGTGTGTGTGTGTGTGTGTTTGTGTGTGCACATGCCACAATGAATGAATGGAAGTCAGAGAACAGCTTGCTGGACTCATGTATCTTCTTCTACCATATGTGTTCTAGGGATTGAACTCAGGTCAACAGACCTGGTGGTAAACACCTTTATCTGTTGATCTATTTACCTTACAACTCCAAGGCTTTAGAAACTCTTGAAGTTGAGGCCAGTACAATGTTTATAGTTATAAAATAGCTATAAATCTCTGGGGACAGAGATGGGATGTTATAGTTTTGAGTGTTAAATGTCTCTGACAGGCTCATGTGTTAGATTTGTCCCTGGATGTGGAAGCTGCAGTGTGTCAGTGTGTTCCACAGCGTTCCCCTCTGTCCACACATCTTCACTCGCAATTGTTCATTGCAGTGAGTCATTTGTCTGCTTAGAGATCTTTGGCTTATGTGACACTATCAATATTAGATCCTTATTGCGACTCCTCCCAGTATCCTGCTGTTGCCTGGTGTCATGGAGATCCTTCAGCTTTGGATCAGCAGTACTGGCCCTTGCATGTGTCTCAAACATCTGAAGATGATACAGAGTTTGGGCTTTGCCAACTCAGAACTCTGAATCTAGGCCTGGGTGGCAGCTGAGCTGTTCAGCCCACTGGCTCTCCATTATCTGTAGCACCAGTCAAGGTCTCCAGTACTGCTCCAGTGAGACCACTCAATTTTACTTCAGAATGCTCTGCCCTAAACGGGACATCACACTTCCCCTTCCAAGGCTCAGGGATCATTCAGCAGTTTTTGTTTTGTTGTTGTTTGTTTGTTTGTTTTGCTTTTGGTTTTGTTGTTATTCTTTAATGAAGCATATACTCAAATAAAAAAATGAATGTTAGTTTCTATGTAGTCCAATTTCCTGGACGAGTGTGAACACTCCATTTTTTTTCTCTATCCTCCTTGTACCTGGCAAAGAGGGATGTTCTAGGCTTGGTTTCTGAAGGGGAGGGACTTATATTTAGGAAATGACTCTCAAAATTTTACCCCTAATAAGAATTCAGTTTAACCAGAAAACAAAACAAAACAAAAACAAAACAAAACAAACTTGAAAAGCTTTAGGAAATCAGCCTTTGTTTTATCCTTAGGTTGAACAACTGAAGACAGTTCACTTTATTGTTTTAAAAAATACAAGCAGACAGAAGAGCTCTCTGCCACATGAAAAAACACAAGAATTATTTATATTCACCAAGTTATAAACTCGTGCTCTTTCTTTGGAATCTTACTACATTGTGTTCCAATTATGTACTCCTGATTAAGATTAACTTCTCACTGGCTTCATGTTTGTATAGAAAAGGAAACAGAACCTGCATTTGCTCATAATGGCCAGGAAAACAAGTTTAGTGAGCCATTTTAAAGTGTTTTAAGTAATTTGAAGAGCTATATGAAAGGAAGTTATTATTATTTTGATATTTTCATGATTAAGTCCTCACGATGGGTCATATTCACTTGTCCCCTGTGGGAGCTTTTAGGATGTTTGAGGCATAACGCACAGGAGAGTACACTGACTCTGGGGACTTAGAGAATTTGGATGCCAGTTCCTCTGACGTGTAACATGGGAGAAGCTGATTTCTCTTAAATCTGTAACTATGGTTGGTGAGATGTCCAAATTAAAACAAAATGATCAGAAAAATAACTCAAGTAAAGGCTTCAAGGAGTCTTAGATCATTATAAGCACGTGGTGAAGGTCATTCTGGGAAGCAGAATATTCCAAATCCTCGGAATGAATGGCTGAAAATCTGATGAACAGTTGTGGGAAGAATTGTTGCTTAAGAGAACAAATTTCACAGAGGGAAGAACATTTTATCTTTTCTTTTTATTCTTTTCTTTCCTTTTGAGACTATAGATTCCTGTAATTTCAATGAAAGTTTATTGTCCAAGCAGTTTGTCACTTCTCAAACTCTGAACGTAGCTCACAATAGACAAGTGTCCTACTGTGATGGTGTGCTATGTAAGTTCTGTAAATAGTTGGGAAGAGTTCATTTACTCATTATTTCTTCAACTTTTCTCACTTTAGTGGGTGAAAATACATAGTAATTTAAAATATTGTTATTAAAAACAACAAAACACTATCACCCAGTATTAGCAGGGAATTACAGGAGATGACAATGATACATAATTAAATTAGACATGGATATTTATTATTTACCAAATGTGATGAGCTACTTGAGTACTTTATATCTTAATGGATTCATTATTCATGCTATAGTATGGATAATATCCCCTCACAGTGAGGAAAACAACTTCAGTGACGGTGGTGTTCAATCACTCACCAAAGATCCTACAAGGAGCAATTCAAACCACACAAATGAGCAATATACCTAGCCTCAGGGAATCCTGGGGAAGCAGGTGAGAAAACACATATCTATTCCCTATGAAAAAAATTCATGTTGAGAGGTAGCTGAACAATAGGAAATACGATAAATTAAAAACTCCGCCTAATGAAAACTTCAGTAGCTTAACCAATGAAGATTTATGTACCTGCGAACCCTGGTGAATGTTAACGTGTTGTCCCAGCTTCATTTCCAATTGCCCTAAAATACCAATTTATAGGGAAAAGAGTTTATTTACTTCCATGTTCCTGGTTACAGTCCATCATAGCTGGGAAGCCAAAGCAGAGGGATGTGAAGCAGCTGGTCACATCCAGTCAAAAGCAAAGTGGGTGTACATACACACTTCCAGGATGCAGCTGACTCTCCCTTTTCTTTCGGCCCAGCTCATGAAATGGTCCTGCTCACAATTCAGGATGGGTCTTCCAATCTCAGTTACCTTAATTAAGAAAATCCCTCAAAGGTCGATCTCATTCCGACAGGTCAACCTAATCCAGACAATCCCTCAGGAAAAATCCCTTGGCAGATGATTCTAGGTTGTGTCAAGCTGACAGTTAAAACTAACCAACACATGTGCCTCAAAAAGATGATCATCAAATTCAATTAGTTGCTCCTAACAACACAAACACCGATACTGCATTTTCCATGATTTTGTGGTTCTAGATCAAAGGGGTTTATCACACTGAAGAATTAGAGCTAAAAGAATGTATTGAATGCAGTTAGTATTCTAGTTCTGTTTTTTCTACATCCCAATAGAGATTAGATATGCGCTACTGGAGCATAAAGCTTAAGGAAATGTGACAGTTGGTGGGACAGCAGACTACACCCAACAAGTCAATTATTGGCTATTTACAATGGTACTACTGACTTAGTGCAAATTAGTACAGACCGTCCTCCTTACCTGTTAAGTGAGTTAGTGCAAAGAGCCCTCCATATCTAGTGAGGTACAGCATTGCCTGATGTGCAAGCAGCTTATAAACTAAGTCTTTGCTTATAGCTAAGCTACCCAGTTTCAGCCAACCACAATGGCTGCCACAGCAGCCTATTAAAAATAGCTGTCATTTCAGTCAATCACAGATTGAAGGGTGATATATAACTGTCTGTCTGCCTGCCTGCCTCCCTCCCTGCCTGCCTGCCTGCCTGCCTGCCTGCCTGCCTGCCTCCCTGCCTGCCTGCCTGCCTCCCTGCCTGCCTGCCTGCCTCCCTGTCTGCCTACTTCCCTGTCTGCCTGCCTGCCTGCCTCCCTGCCTGCCTGCCTCCCAGCCTCCCAGCCTCCCTGCCTGCCTGCCTGCCTGCCTGCCTGCCTACCTGCCTGCCTGCCTGCCTGCCTCCCTGCCTGCCTGCCTCCCTGCCTCCCTGCCTGCCTGCCTGCCTGCCTGCCTGCCTGTCTGTCTGTCTGTCTGTCTGTCTGTCTGTCTGTCTGTCTGTCTTACTGCTCATAAGATAACCTACCCTGTTATCAGAGTAGGTGAGCTGGCCCTACACCTCACCGGCAACCGCATCCAGGAGAGTGGTCTCTGCACCTTGCCTGGCAGCCATCAGAAGGACAAGATCACAGAAAAGTTAGCTGGTATCCCTGAAGGCTACAGCACGTGGGAGAGTGAAGCCAGCGTCTTGACTGGGCAGCACAGTGAAACTCGGCTCTGGACACATGGGTGTGCATGAGCCGCCCCAGGGCAGGAGAAATACAGAAGACTAAAGCTTCTGAGTTGAGAAATGGCTGCCTCATATATATCAGGCTATTCCCCTTACCACCGATTGCTCCTTTCTCACAAAGCCAAGAGCAATCCAAAATGGAGCCGTGAAACACTTCGTTGGGGCCACCTCTCATCTATTTTGAGTTTATATTCCAAATTTCTCAATATCCAGTATCCCACCAAACAGACAGTTATTGTATTCCTAAATTAGTGAGTAATAAATATTTTTAGATTATTAAAAGCCATATGTGATCTTTTTGGATTCCCTTTTCAAATGCTTATGCTTCTATCTGGTTAATATCATGGCTTTAGGTGTTCTATGCCTCAGAACTCCTTTCTGAGAAACAACTTGAGAACTTTCTGGTTTTCTCATTCTGGATCACATGTCCCAGCTGTTGGGGGTGGGGCAACTCAGGCCTTTGGGTACAAAGTTTAGTGGGGTAGGGATGATCTCCTTCATATTTAGATATGAGGTATCTAAGCTAATATCCCCCCACACATAGTTTTGAGGGAGCGCATTTCTTGTCTTTCCTTCCTTCCTCATCTTTGACAAGGTCGTTTTTAGTGTTTTCTTTCGGCATGCATCACCATTATGACTTCCCATAACAATTGTTCAACATAAGCCACGACCGATTTGCTCAGACAGCATTTCGGGTTCTCTGCCGTGAGTTGAGGTTGTTTGTGTTTTGATTGTCAGTACCGTGATGCTTAAACTATGTCTATAGTCTGATTTGAGGCGAAGTGTCTGCAGTGTTGCTCTTTATGCCTAGGATGTCATGGTTATGCCAGGTCTTTTGGATTCTGCTATGTGAATTTTAAAGTTCTTTTTCTAGATCTTTGAAGAATGTCATTCGAGTTTTGATGGGGAATGCATTGAATCCATAGATGGCTTTGAGAAATATGGCTGAGTTTACAGTATTCATTTTGCAAGTCTCTGAACTTGAAATGTCTCTCTGTGTTCTACGTCTTTAATCTCTCCCTTAAATCTTTGGCTACATAGATTGCTCATCTTCTTGGTTAGATTTATTCCTAAACTTTATTGTTTGTTTGTTTATTTTAGTTTATTGTGAATGGGCTTGTTTTCCTGATTTCTCTCTCCACAAATTTACTTTGGGATATGGAAAAGCTACTGATTTTTTTTTTTTTTTTTTTGCTTTGGATGCATATTCTGTCATGTTGCTGATAGTATTTGTCATATTCAATGGTTTTTCTGGTGAACTTTTTAGAGGGTTTATTTACTTATTATTAAAATCACTTTATTTTTATTCAATGTATGGGCTGTATCTGTGGAGACCAGATGAGGTTATAGGATCCCTGGGGTTGGCTGTATGAGTTGCCTGATGTGGGTGCTGGGATTTGAACTCTTTAAACACAACAAATCATCTCTCCAGTCTCATGTTTGTAGAACATTTTAATTAATTAAAAAACATCTTATAAAGGGGAATGTGTTGACTTTGTCCATTTGTTTCCTTTTTCTTACTTTCTCTTGCCCTCTCACTTACAGGCTTCATAGGCTATAATGTTTTAACAGTGGCCACTCTCAGGGACCAAACCTCATTCTTAATTTCAAGGCGGAAAGCTTTAACTTTCCCGATTGAGTGTAATACTGGCTCAAATTGTATCATGTACAGCTGTGATGTATGTGAAATGCACAAACATGCTACACTGAGATGTTCTTCTTGTAGTCCTAGTATCTTCAGGGATTTTGTATGTGTGTGTGTGTGTGTGTGTGTGTGTGTGTGTGTGTGTGTGTAAAATCCAAAGCTTCTCCAAGACATTTTTCTCCATCCATTTACAATCACTCTGTGATTTCTTATCTTGAGCTTAAGTGTGTATTAAATTTCTCACTTGGCATCTGGGGAATTACCTTTGTGTTCCTGGCGATTGCGTGGGATCTTCTAAATGTGTTGTTCAATTCTTTTTATAAGTCCTTAGTTGAGAATTCTCCATCGATGCTCACCATAGAAAGCAGTCTAGAGGATTTTGGGTGTTGTGTCTTTGATTTTGGAATCAGGATAGGACTGGCACTGCAGACCACGCTTCCTCCTATTCCCTTCCTCTCTATTTGTGGATAACTTGAAGAGCACTGGTGTGCGTTCTTTAAAAGTGTCCCAACTTGACCTTTGCTTTCCTGGGAGATTGTCACTGCCACTGTTTCAACCTCGGTGTGTGCTCTGCATCTTATAAAAACTATTTGCATCCTACTGAATTAACTTTGTAGCTTGTGTCTGTCTCAGAGTTTATCTTTTTCTATGAGATTTTTCCAGCTTAGTGGACGATGGGGTGTCAGAATACCTCCCAATTATCCTCTAGATTTCATTTGTATCCATTCCTCATATTTAATTTCATTATTTTGTATCTTTTCTCATTAGTTAATGTAGTAAAGGGTTTATCTCTTTTTGTCTTCTGAGGGAATCTCCCCTTTGTTCCCTGATTCTTCAGACTGTTTTTTATTCTCTGTTTCACTAATTTTTGCTCCATTCCTCCTAGTTCACTTTTTTTCTACTGACTTTGCTGCTTTTTCTTATTTTTCTAAGACCATTAGGTACATAATTAGCTGAGATTAACCATTTCTGAGGTTTTGATTTTTGATTAATCATCTGAGATTTTCTGTTGTTTTTATGTCCCCTCCTCACACAGCTTGAAACCATCTTATAGTCCCCTTTGCTGTGTAGTATTCCAACATTCCAATCGCTGTGATTTCCTTTTCTTTTTACTCTAGGAATTTTTGTGTTTCCTCTCTGGGTTTCTTCAACAACCCAATGTTCATGAAGGGTTTATTCAGCTCCCAAGCCTTTATGTGGTGTGATATTTTCCTTCCTATTGATTTCTCGTGTTAGTCCACTGTAACATGATGGGCTATGAGAGTTATTCTGATTCTTTTGTGGTTGCTAAGACTTGCTTTCTGGCTTAAAAGATGCTGTCTTTCGGGGAGCAATTCTTGGGCTGCTGAGAGGGGTGTTTGCTTCACCGCTGGTGAATAGAGTACTCAGCAGAGTGTAGATGTTTAAGAAGTCCTCTTGAGCTATGCTGCTATTGCTGTGCGAAGTTTCTTTGTTGAATTTTTATCTGAATTATCCCTCTCTTAATGAGAGATTGGGGTAAAGCCATCACTTCTTTACATGGCCCCTTCTTTTCCTTTATGCCCAGTAGTACTTGTTTTGTGAAACTAGGAGCCCTAATATTTAGCCCTAATATTCAGTCACAATTGTTACTCCTTCTGTATAGATTATTTTTTTTTCAGTCATGTATGTAGCCGTCTTTATCACTTCTGGCCCACTTAGCTTGAACTCTGTTTTATCAGATATATGTGTAACTTGTTTAGGGGCTTCATTTGCTCATTCCTCCCTCCCTCCCTCTTCTTTTCTTTGTCTGTCTTTCCTTTCTTTCTTAAAAAGATTAACACTATCTCCTATTCCTTCTCCTTCAATCCCTCCCTCATCATTCCCCTACTATTCCCCCCCCCCCCACACTTCATGTGTTGCTTTGTTTAAACCCACTGAGTCAACTCTGGATCACCAGGATTTGCATAAGTGAGGGTCTACTGGAGTATGGGTAGCTACTCAGGGGCCATGCTCTTAAAAACAATTCTCCCAGTAGCCATCCATTTTTTTTTTCCAGAGCTAAGGACCGAACCCAGGGCCTTGCGCTTGCCTAGGAACTAAATCCCCAACCCCAGCCATCCATTTTCAATAACTTCTTATTTAGGGTGGGACTGTGTGCTCATTTTCCCTCTCCATTCTTGGAACTTGTTCAGATTAATCTTATGTATGCTGTTACAACCTCTGAGTTCATGTGTGTGATTGCTCTGTCCAGAAAACACTGTCTTGTTGTAGTCCTTTACCCTTCTGACTCGTCCAATCTTTCTGCTGCCTCTGCTCAGTGATCCCCGAGGGCTTGTGAATGTACACAACACATTCAGAGCTAAATTCTCAGCATCTCTTACTCTCTTCCTGCACCCTGGTTGTGGGTTTCTGTGTCAACTGCCACTTAAGGGCTAAAAGAAGTTTATTTGATGAAGACTGAGAGATGCACCAACCCAAGAGTCAAATAATATGTCATCAAGAGTCAGCTTAATCCTATGCCCATTTAACAGATCGATGGTAGTAGGTTTTCCCCCTATGGCCTATGACCTATCTAGTCACAGGTTGGTGACTCTAGTGGCATGCCATGAGTTCTGTTATGTAAAGTAGGCTCCAAACACATAATGTGTTTGCTACTCCCTTCACATTCGTGCTATGATTGTGCCAGTAGGTATACCCTGCCAGGCTGGTGTGTTCTTATAGCTCACAGGCTTCATAGATGAGGAAGCATGATGATAGCTTTTCTCTTCTTGGAGCATATACAACACCACTCAGCATCATGAAAGTTAGCCAGTAGGGATGAACTTCCAGGCCAACATCAGTGTCATTTTCTCTTGTTCTATGACTTACGTATAGGGTGTCTTTAGCAATAGGTTCTCACTATCAAGTTTTAGGGATAAGCTGCCATTCTGTACTTGCTTCTTCCCCCCCCCCCCCCCCACAGGATGGCCAGGACCATTGTGTACCGAATAGAGCTGGAGGGAATATATTGGTCAGGGTTTTACTGCTGTGAACAGGCACCATGACCAAGGCAACTCTTAGAAGGACATTTAATTGGGACTGGCTTACAGGTTCAGAGGTTCAGTCTATTACATGGCAGCATCCAGGCAGGCATTGCGCAGGTAGAGCTGAGAGTTCTACAACTTCATCTGAAGGCTACTAGCAGAATACTTGCTTCCTCCAGCTAGGATGAGGGTCTTAAAGCCCATACCAACAGTGACAGACCTACTCCAACAGGGCCACACCTTCTAATAGTGCCACACCCTGGGCTAAGCATAGACAAACTACCACAGTGAGGGAAGTATAGCCAGGACAGGTGAGGCAGTGGGTCTGTGGTTACAGAACACAGACACCTGGGATCAGCTTCAGAGAGCTGGTTCAGTTTAATGGGGCAAGAAAGGGGTATTTATGCCCCTGGGGAAGTGGCCAGTGTCTCTGTGGCAAGGTTTGTGTGGCTGTGTACTATTGGCTAGGACAGGGGTGCTGGGAGATGCTTCATTTGCATACTCAGGGGCTGTAGGACAAGGCAGGGAGACCTTATAAGTTCAAACAAGGAGTGAAGCTTGATAACTGTTAGGATAATAAATTCATACTAGGGTTGATGCTGGGGCAGCTAGGTTACTCCTAACCAGGAGGGAGCCGGTCAGCACTTGCCATCGTTAGCTGAGGTGTCTCGCGTTGAAGCTCTTCTCCCTTTCTCCATAACCTCCATTGTAGTCACATGGTAACCAAAACGAATAGAATTGACTGCCATGTTTGAAAGCCTAAGGAATCCCACAGACCAATCGCTCCACAAGAGGTAATCCATTCTGGGTGTGGGCTAAACTTGATAGTGGTGACTAGGAGGGGTAATTTCCTTACTGTTGTAAGGTAATTTCATTTAAACCTTTTGATATAAGTTTATGTACGCATATATTTTAGGAAGCTTCTACAATATGTGGTTTCTAAATGACTCTCTTGAAAGTCTTTACTGGGACTTATCCCATCTCTGCTTTGCTTTCCCACCCTCTACCCACTCAGTCCTTCCTGCTACCTAATTCCCTATTGCCTCTTCCCACGACCTGGAATTCATCTTCTTTCTATTTAAAGACTTCCCCCTGACATTGCATAGTACAAGGGTCTTACTATGTATCCCTAGCTGGTCTGGAAACTTCCTAAGAACAGTCTGGCCTAACACTCACAGACATCTGACTGCTTCTGCATCTCCAGTGTGAGTCCTGGGCTAGTAGTGATTAGTATCATGCCAGTGAATTTCATGTTTCGAAGTTTTATGATGAGTACTTCTAGACAATAAATACTTAGATCTTGTTTTTAATGCAGTCAGCCTCTCTGCCTCTTTCAATTGGAGAGTTAATCCCTTTTCAAGTCATTAATAAGAGGGGATTGCTGGTTTCTGTAAATTTTGGTTGTTTTTTTTTCTAATTAGTTAAATTGCTTCTTTCCTCTTCCTCCTCTTCCTCCTCCTCCTCCTCCTCCTCTTCTTTCTTCTCCTTCTTCTCCTCCTCCTTCTCCTTTTCCCTCTCCACCCCTCCCCACACTTCCTCATCTTCCTTCTCCCCCTCTGCCTCCTCCTCCTCCTTTTTTATCCCCTGTTAGTAGTTCTCTGGTGTTCTGAGTTAGACATTTGGCTAGTTCTTACGTTTTTGTTTATTGCTCTCAAAACATTTCTTCTTTCCTATGGCCTTGTTATTGAGACTCTTTCTCTCTTATGTGTATAGCATTTTCTCTTCTCTTCTCTTCTCTTCTCTTCTCTTCTCTTCTCTTCTCTTCTCTTCTCTTCTCTTCTCTTCTCTTTTCTTCTTTTCTTTCTTTTCTTCTGTATTAATGACTTGTAGTCCTGAACTGCTTTGGTTTGTACTTGTTATTTTTTTCCTGGATTTTAGGGTTTCTTTTAGTAGGCCGATGTCACTTGGACATGTTTGCCCTTGCAAGTGAGCTGCATATTTCTATACAGCTAGTGTGTATGTGGGTATAGGCACCTGTGTTTGTCAGAGGACAACTTGTGGGAGTCACTTTTTACCTTTTGTCATGCAGGTTCTTGGATGGAACCGGAATGTTGGGCTTGGGGGCCAGTGTTTTATCTACTTAGCCTACTGAGCCACTTTGCCTGCTCTTTCCAGGAAAGAGCTTTTAATAGATGTAATTTGGTCACTTTCCCCTACAGTGTGTTATGGAGAAGGTCCTGTTTGATCTTGCTTATTTGGAGCTTTACATTCTTTGTGCTCAAATGTCCATCCCCCACTCACCACCCTGGATTTGTCATTTCCCCCTACATTTTCATTAAATAAGATTTTTCTATATCTTCTGCTTTTATCTCAATTCCTTCTATCCCATGCATTCTTAGGGTTCTTCTTCTTCTTCTTCTTCTTCTTCTTCTTCTTCTTCTTCTTCTT